>CABFVX010001514.1:0-48130 GCA_902151425.1 Timema shepardi | reverse complement strand
TATATATCTTTGTGTGTGGCTCATTTGTGTTTATACATATTTATGTATACCAAACACAGTCTCATTTTACACACACACACACACACACACACACACACACATACATACACACACACGTGTATACATAATAAAATGAACATATTATTTTTGTATGAGATATATTATAAAATTAATGTATGCTTGTTATGTATTTATGTACATCTGTGCACGCAAACACATAAACAATATACAATTTATATATGTTCGTGCGTGCACATATGTACATAAATACATAACAAGCACATATTAGTTTTATAATATATATAAATAATATAAACTGTTTTTCCTAAAAACAAATCCCCTTAAACTTGTTCCTACTTTGCGAATGTTTTGTACTGTGCATAACCCAAAACTAAGGTTTATTGCACTTGATAATTGAGTTATAAATGTAGTTAGATACCAAACATTTAAATGTAAAAAAACAACAGAGTAATTTAGCAAACAAGATGATGTTTTTGTTTGTGTGTGTTTTGTTAAGTTGGACTATTTAACCTAATTGGGGTATGGATAAAGGAAGGGAAAATGAGACAATGTACCCAATATTGTACGAATAGAAAGTCAAACTTAATTTAGGATAAAAATATACTTAGTACACCCACCCAATCTTAGCACCCTGATATCCACGTGATTAGTTAACCCAGTCTGTTGAGAGTGTGACGCGTTATACCACGTGACCACCAAAGCGAGAAAATGGCTCTGTTCCGTCAGTGGACGTCCACCATCTGATTTGGAGCAATCTTGAGTGTCTTATAAGTCAAGATTTTTATTAAAAAAACTACTATTATTATTATTATTATCACCGCGTCTTACTACCCGTTCGGGTTATACGCACCTACGATGATGTGTAATGGTAGGGTGATTGTGAGATGAAATGGAGGATCAACAGCTTAACGTGGAATCCGAACCACGGTGGAGGCCTGGTATTCCCCCACATTCAAAAGTTGTGATTAATACACTTCTTGTCGGAGGTGAAGGAAGGGTTTGGCAATCAGATACATCTGTGTCGGGACCGAGGATTGAACCCCGGACTCTCAGCACAGAAGTCCCGAAACCTTACCCCTTGGATCACCAGGCTATCCAAAACTACTACTACTACTACTACTACTACTACTACTACTACCCACATCGGTGTGCTGGGGGACTAGACGTTAAACATATGATTTATTTCAATTAATTAAAAAATGACAACCTGGACACGGGAGTTTGGTTTTGCGTGCCAATACTCTATCACTGAGCCATCCTGGTTCGTCTCATATCCAGGGCCATCTTTCACTAGTTGTTGGTGTATTGAGTCTAAGAGCTAGTTCCATAGTCAGACTGAGTATGCCTATTCTATTTAGCAAAGCGGTGCTATAATAAACACGACATTAGTCCGTCCTACCTAAATCCGAATGGATTGGGCCAGTGAATGAAACTGGCCCATTCCAATCTGTTCTAGGTAGGTGTCGTCTTGTATTTAGTATTTGAGGCGTGCTCAATATGACTACTAATATGGGCCTAACTGTGGTAATGGGTGAAAGTATCGGTCACTCAAAGATCCGCGGCTACTCGTGACTGACGGTATAATGCCATGCAAATGATATAGTTTGCAGGTGAGTAAGATGTTTTGGTTTGAATCCATGTTGGGTGAAATAATTGAGTTATTCCTAAATGGAGCTATACAATTGTTCTAAACGCAAATGTTGGTGCATTTTATATTATATTTTACCTACCTATTTCCTACAGAATTTGTTTGGGTATGCGGACAGATCCGGGTGTATAATAAGATCCAGGATAAAATTTAAAATACGTATAAAATATAGTTTCTGGAATATTGACAAAAGCCATTACAAGATGGATGATCTTGTTTTTTTTTCTATATCAAACTCATGTGTGTTGTTTACAGTTTTTCAAATCTTATAATCCGAAATAGTTATGTCCGCGTCACGTCCTGAAAGGCCCCTGATCGTTCCCGGGTCACGTTTCAGAACGTGTTGGCTTATTCTTGTACTGATCCGAGCACGTCCTCATATTTGTTAAGCAAAGAACATTTATGTAAAATAATCTGTTCATCCTGAAAGTTGGCAAGATTACCTTGATTGGTTCCATTATGGTGTAGCTTGCAAGATGAACCGTAGTGTAATCGGTCAAGGGTAGATTTCTAGATTTACGGTTAAACTGAGTACCTATCTCATATATATATATAAAACGGGAAGTTATTTATTCATATTAAAAAAAAAATCAAAGCTTCTACACTTAGGATGTGCCGTCAAATTCCAAACATGCATTCAAAGGATAAGAAATAATTTTAGAAAAAAGACAAATTTTCCTACAGCAATTTCTTTGTTATATTAAACCTATATTTTTAATATCAAAAAGCATTAATCTAATATTAAAAATAATTTATTTAAGGATTAAGGCTTACAAATTTTAAAATACCATCAATATATGATTCTAAACAACAATCTATGTGTAATTTACGTTGTGATATGAATGTATAGACTTTTTTTTTGGCACCGTGTCTTACTAGTGGTTCAGGTTCCACGCATATGTACTAATTACGTTAATATATTAGGGACGAGGAAGGTTGAATTTAAAGGAAGTGTACACGCATTGGTGTGAAGAGAGAATGTAAAATCAATGAGGAAAAACCACCCTCATTACACCCAACTGGGATCTGAACCCTGCCCTCCCTATCATTGGCAGTATAATCTATTGAAAGAGTGACGCCTTAGACCACGCGACCACCTAAATGGGCACAAACATTACCCTTTCCAACCCTAATTAACTATATTCTAAAAAATAGTTTCTTATGAATATATTTTTAAATCTGTGTATAAAATAAAAAATAAAATTAAAAAAATGTCATTATAGTTGAACATGCTTTTAAATATGTAGCCATTTGGCTACATCATGAATTTGTATTGTTTGAAGAAAAACTAGATAAAAAACAAAGTTAATAAAAACAATGTAGCCATAATATGTCTACACTGAAATGTAAATGGAAAATAAAGAGTTCTTGATAACATATATTGGTTGATGTCTATAAATAAAAGATATCGAGAACAAAAAACCTTTTCACAAAAATTACAAGACATCTGAACTTACGGTGGGGTTTACCACAAGTCCTGTGGTTTGGAAAAGCAAGCAAGTTAATATCACATGACTCAAAGAACGGATTTTCGACAAGACCCAGCTGAGTAAGGTTGCCCAGAATATATCCCTCCTCATCAGAAAAATATAATAGTCAATACAAACTAGCTAATGAATAGCACACTTTGCAATTATTATACTACATGTGTATGTTTTATTTTCCTTTATTTGAGGTATTTAACGTGCACTTTCTAAATTAACTGATTGTATCAGCACACGGGAACTTCTATGAGCGAGAACGAAAGAGATTACCAGTTTTGCCAGCAAAGGTATTTTAACATAACAGTTCATCTACTCGTATTTTGGTTAAATAACATTTCTTGAAGAAAAGAGTCTAACAATCTTTTACCAATCGCGTACCCCTTTGGAGCCATGGCCTAAGTAACGTACCCCTTTCAGCTGCTCATAAAATACATTTTATTTATTTTATGTATTTAACGTATACTTTCTGAACCGACTAACTATATCAGAAAATCATAATATCTGTAAGCTAGAACAAAAGGGTTTACCGATTTTATCGAAAAAGGTATTTTCAAATACCTTCCAGGGTTATTTTACGTGCCACAATTGAAATGGGACCGACAGCTTTACTTCCAGCCCGAAGATAATTGTCCTGTGGATTTCTATCGTTCAAGAACAATCCGTAGACTCTAGTTGGGTTCGAACCCACGAACATCGAGTCTTGAGGCAAGCACTTTTCCCCGAGACAGCCGAGGTTGACACCCTCAATACAATCGGCCCGAATTTTAGCCCAGACTTCAGCAAGTCAGTCTATTACGAATGTGACACTTTAGCATATACGATCTAATGCGTGATTTTTTTGTATATTTAAATAAATATTATTTTCTATTTATATTTTAGCCGCAAGTTATTTTAAAAACTAAAATGAGGATTGAGGTCAAAAGTAATATTTTACAAACTTATATCAGAGTTTGAAAATAAGTAAAAAAGCAGAGAGATACTTGTGAGATGTGTAAAGTTACTTTTTTGTCGCACCACGTCTTACTACCCGTTCGGGTTATACGCCTATGTAATAATTACACTTATGGGTTAGAGATTATGAAGGATTATTTTAAAGGACACGCACCTGCATTTGCGTGGAAGAAGAGTGGAAAACCATTTAGGAAAAAACCCCACCCTCAGTATATCCTACCGGGATCGAGCCTCAATCTGTTAGATCATGTGGCCCACCAAAGTGGGTTGTTAAATTACTGACGTTATTATAATTTGCGTGTTAGAGCAAAACTTTTATCAACATTCATATATTTGGTAAAGATAGCCCATTTATGTAGTACAAAACGGTTTTCAAGCTTTTCTACCACCATTACTTTGAACAGGGAATAGCTTTTACTACACGCGCGCGCACACACACACACACACACACACACACATACACACACACACACACATACACACACACACACACATTGTGTAGTTTCATGTCTTGAATAGAAATAAGAGCAAGCAAGTGTTGAAGAAGCGAGGCAGCAGACTTGAGTGTTCCATTGGTTAATATGAACCCAGGGGCTACTCCAAACAAAGTGACGGTAATATAAACGGTAAGTATTTTGGGGGAGCACTCTAGCGTGGTAACTCCATACCATGGGAAGTGGCAAATGCTACCTCTGTGACGTCACTGGTTTGATGATCAGCAGAGGGTAAAGTATCCCTATCGGTTCTCCTTGGATAACTTCAACGCTACCCTTTCTTCTTTCCCGCTGAAGGGGCTTCCAACAAATACTATGTAAGTATTTTTTCCATGCAATTATTATAACACCATGCCTTACTACCCCTTACGACTATTAACTAAATATTAACTTTCTTCGGTGGACACATGAACTAGGCTGTCACGATCATACTAGACTAGACTACCGATGACGGGGTGATTGAGGCTCGAGCCTCGGTCGAGCGTACTGTGGGTGATTTATCCAAAATGGTTTTCCACTCTACCTCCAAGCAAATTCGCGTATACTTCCTCTAAATATAGCCTTTCTTATCCCTAAAACCACTAGCGTAATTATTACATAATTGTATGAACACGAATGGGTAGTAAGACGCTATGATAAAAAAAACTAATTACGCTATTGTGTTAAGGATTAGGAAAACAAGGGGTCCAAGAAGCAAGGGGTAGTTTATAAACAGCGTGTGCGTATAGTAATAAAGAGAAAATCTCAGTCTCTAACAAACAATAGCTCAGGCTCTCCGCGTCATTTCGTAAACGAATAAAAAAACTGTATCATTTTAATATTACAATACTAAAAATGTAATTGAGAAATAAATCGTGCACAACATCAATTTTCTAATAATTCCAAAAATAACCAATAAATAATCCTACAGTAAGAAATACACATATACTCATATCATCACATAGCCGTGTGATACCAAGTGCGTAGTAAGGTATACACGGGTCCGCATCATCATCATCATCATCATCATCAAAACTGGTATCGTTATAAAAAAAGAATATATTATCAACATTATACAACTCACAAGTTTTCATGGGCAATTTGAATTATGAGTCGATTAATTGGTTAAACTATAATCAAAATATGACCATACTATATAGCTTAAATATAATTGTTAGTTATATTATTACAATTAATTGATTTTAATGCCTATAAAAATGTAAAATTTTGAAAATTTGGACATTAATATTCGTGTATTTAGAATTCAAATTCATAGAATCCTAATCTGGGATCTTATTGGATTTTAATTTTCGAATCCAATTCGAATCTTTCAAATATTAAGATTCGTAACTTTAGAATCCAGTACGAATCTTGGTTGAACTTAAATTAAGATTCGAAAATTCTATCTTCATGCAGGATTAAAGTTACCACTATCTGGTTTATTTAGCAGCTTTCCAGTGGGTTTGTTTGTAAATGAAGCCAATTTACACACGAAGGAAAGTACTGGGGCTAAAACGCACCCTTCCCTCTCCCAAGGCTGCGACATCAAAGAAACTTTATATTTCCACAGGACACATGTGCCGTGAGCCATTGCAAGGAGTGACGCATTGCGTTGAGAGCGGACACAAACAATTAAGGTAACCTCAAAGGGGGTACACCCGTAGATACACAACCTGAGATGTGAGATGTGAGATGGGAACAAACTTAAACCCGCTTCTGTCGCCGCAGGGTCTTAAGCTTAATTCACACCTTCACCGGAAATAGATAACAGAACCTGCTTGAGTGTCGCAGCAACTCACACGATGCATGTTTACCCATGATGCTTTGCAACTCAAACTTAAACAGCTGATTATTAACATATTTTATGTTTTAGTGAAGCTTTTGGATCATTCTCACGATGGATATTTTCAAATAATAACGCTGTATCGTTGCACAAACCAGTACCTTGATAAACACGCTTTATATTAACGAGTTATTTAACATCTCCTCCCAACGGCCAACGAAGCTGTCTGATTTCTTCTGGTTGTAGAGCGCATACGTTGTCAAATACGCATGCGCAATGATTTTAGATGGTTGGTTTTGAGATTTGATTGGCTGATTGATTGATTTGAAAGTTATGTCTACTGTTCACAGAACTACTAGTGAGACTCTAGTAATGATAAGAACAGGGTTAGTGAGGTATGTTGTTCACAGAACTACTATTTTGGATATTTATAAATTTCAAAGTCGATTAATGCAAGTGGGAGGTCATTGGTGAATCGAACTTGACATTTATTTTGTTTATTTTTGTGAGATACATAATACTTACGGGAAAATGAATCTATTGGAGAGAGGGTGGGAAAACCATAGTGAAAGTAATAAGTGAATATCTATTTTTAACCTTAAATGGATTAAATCTCCAACCTCCCAGTTAACGGTGGCTGAGTGCAATGTGAGTCTAGCACCGCAGACAGTTTGGGAACAGCTGCATGTGGACTTGTATGTTTTCTTAAACTTAAATTATAAGATATTGAGATTTTACGTACACTTCTAAATCAACTGCTTGAAAATAAATCAACTCAAAACTTACACAAAACCCAGTCCCCCGGCTGCCAATTCATCACTGGGAAAAGGGGAGCCTCAATTTTACCAATTATTACGATGGTTGTGGCCATGCCAAGACTCGAGCCCGATACCCTTAGTTCAGTGTACCAAACTACCAAACTAACTACTGACCGAGTTCATTTGTCGAAGGTATGAACCTTTTGACAGAATAAATGTTATAGGTTCTGTTTGTGTTCTTTTCTAGGATTACGTTAATAGTAGTTCTAAAGTATAGCAATAAAACAACCGAGAAAATGATGGACGTTGATAAGGTCAGCTGCCGGCCCCAGTGATTACGTTGTCTAGGACGTCAGATTAAAAATTTCAGCCGGACGCACTGATAGTGGATTTTACACACATGTTATATTACTGTAGTTTACCCATCCTCTCTCTAGGCTAATATGAGTGCTCTCTCTTAATAATATCCATCCGATCCTTACGCCTTAGAATAGGCCGTTAACAGCTATTGGGGATGACCATACTAATAAAATAAAAATGTCAGTCAAAGGGACAACTCCCCCTCCCTCCCTCTTGCCGTAGTGGAGCCAAAATGTCAGACGTGTGACGCGATTCGCGACGTCGGGGCGTCACGGTGTCTGGACCACGATTAATCAAGTGTGTCTTGCCAGCGACTTAATAGACCGTGAGCACCAGGGTGGACTATGTGGTGCGTGCGTGCGCCCCACTTGTTGGGGGCTGGACTGGGTTGGGGGGCGAGGAGTGGAGGGGGAAGCTGATGCGAGGTCTTGGATGATCGTGGAGCTTGATTCATACGTTCGACGAGAATTGAGAGCAGAATCTGCTGAAATATATTTATACTGATGGTTCTTTGCGGCACAAATTAGAACCACCTGATTACTGACATATTTTATTTTATAAATAGATAAACAGGTGTGTAAGAGTAAAATTACGATTGTTGTTTTCTAATCATTGTGTTGTGTCAAGAGGAAAATCATATCAGAACAGGAACGACAACACTGCTTTCCATTTAACAAGCTATCTCAAATCTCACAGAAACTGTAGATGACCATCTGGGATATCCGCCTTATTTCACCAACCGGTACGGATGTGGAAGATATAATTTTAGAGGAAAAGTACGATTATTTGCGCGGAGGTAGAGTGGAAAACGGTATATGAAGGCCCACCTCAGGACCCATACCCGGCCGATATTCAAGTCCGTAGACACTTACTGCCAGCGAGTCAAATTATACGAGCCCGACTCCTTGATCTTCGTGCCCACCTACTTAGATTCTTGTTTAACATAAAAGGGATTTGAAGAAGAGGGTTCCTATGGGTTAGTGGTATTAGCCAGAAGTGAGACATCTTAGGGATATTAGCCAAGTTGTTGTGAATTAAGTTAGTTTTTAAGTCATGTACTGATCATATCAATATTAATATAATATATAATATTAAGTTCTTTTAAACAGTGTACATTTAGAACTTCAAATTAAAAAACAAAAAATACAGATCTTTCTTTTCAATGTATATCTTTCATTTTATTTTTGCGGGCTGGTACTGAAAGCGATACACCCCCCACCCCCTTACACACACACACCTCCACATCCAAACCAACCTACACACATATACACATGTTCATATTTTGTTTTTAATTTTCTGTATCTGTATTGCACTTTGAGAAAAGTGAGATTAACCAAGAGAGTCTCTTGTCAAACTAGGAGACTTCCTCGCCTTGTCTCCTTTTGTCCCATTTCGTCACGTCTCGTGTGTCCATACGCGTGTTTCTCTGGCGGATGGCAAATATGTACAGTACATTCTTAGTCTTCTTCTCGATCTCAGTTTGTGTTAATACACACATACATTAATTATGATAGGACTTTAGGAACGAGGAAGGTTGAATTTACAGGAATTATACTCGCACTTGCGTGTAGGGCGAATGGAAAACCGTTCATGGAATGATAAAACGCTCACTACACCCAGCCGGGGCTTGAACCCTACTATCCTCGTTTTGACAATCCAGTCTATGGTGAGAGTGTCGCCTTAAAGAAAACTATTCTACCCCCAAAACTTTTTTCAATATCCAATAGAAAAATTACTAAAATAATGGAGACCATATCTTTTAGTTATTACTTTAATGTTTAAAATAAGACCTTGATTTTATCATCAATGCAATAAGACTCTTAAACACATTTATTGATATTTAAAACATGTTCTTTTGGATAATTGCATCTATAATACAGTTAAACATTACAACCTAATATCTACTAAACCGTTTCCTATCTGAAACAAATAACATATAGGTATGGTTTTGAACAACTTGATGTAAAAACGTAGGAGGTACAAAGATTATTTTCTTCTCACTTCATTGAGTGACATCGATTTCAGGGTAGGGGAAGAGGGAGAGGTGGATTACTACGTTCTTGAATCACCCACACACTCGTATTGAAGACGATATTGAACTTTTCTCGATATCGGAGGGGGAAAAAAAAGATATTTTCTTTTGCAATGCATTTGTTTGAAATATATAAGTTTGCATAGAGAATGAAGTTAAGTACTGACTGTAGATAAACTGATTTATAAAAGCTCTGTATTTTAAATCAAAGTTTCCTCTACAGAATTGTATATTTTAAACGTGTTACATTGTGATTCAAACTTTGAATTCAATTATAAAAAAATATTGTAGATTATCATTGATCATCAATTTTGGCTTATAGCTTCGAGTTTACTTGGTATTCTATTGACTAAAACCAATTTTGGTAAAATATTGTCAGCAGTCAAGGTGAAGTTTACCATCTAGCATCCAAAGAAATGTTATATGCATAGCGCAAGGGTTGGTAACACTTTCAGATATGAAATGTGTTCGGTAAGATGGCGTAGGAGGACACAAACCTTTATTAGCATGGGAAAAGATTGGGGAAAAAGTTAATATAATATGGTGTAAAAATTAACATGAGAGTACACCAAGGGAGGCGCCGAGCTCCCATTTCTTCGTCAGCAGAGACGTAAGCTTAACGCTTTATGACGCGTCGCAGGTGTTTGAGTTAATCACCTAAATAGCTCTTGAGGCACTAGGATAGTCAAGAAGAATTTCATAAATGCCAGAAAATAAGTGGGTTTATAGCGTTACTGGGTGAAGGTGGGTCAGTAGGAGAACAAACAGGGGAGAATGAAGGTACAAATTACAACTCAACTTGTGTTGTGACCGCCCTATTAGATTACATCATTCGATTTATAAAGATCCGATCTACGCATCATTACCAGATACCAGATACTGTCATTTAGGCCGTAAAAATTAACCAAAGTACGTTTTTTTTAACTTCCAGAATGGAATATTTTAATTTCTAAGCTATATTTTCAAGTCTATATAATGTATAGGGTCAAAGAAAAAAAGTTTTGTATTCATTCAAGTTAGAACCAAACTCAACTGTTTTTAACGGTCTTGTTAGTTAACCTAAGCGCAACTTTTTTTTTTGCAGTATATCAGTTACCTAGGCAGCCCTCTTAACAATAAAATTACCTATCCATTCTCCCCCATACATTTGGACATACTCCCCTCTTGGCGAACATTATTTACATAACTGTTAATAATCCTTCACCGTCCCCTCCCCCCTCATACTTACTTCAGTTACATCCGTAGTTACAAACTGAGCGCACAGCAGATAATAATACAACCAAGAACATTAATTAATTAGTTTTAAGTGTGAAACGCGGCGTGAAAATGCTCGAAAATACGAGTGAGACTGAATATTTATACTGGGCTAACATTGTTTTACTATGTTTCACGAAAAATAAAAAAGAAAAAAAAAAGAAGTAAAATGTATGGTTTAGAATAATTGGACTTTATCAGTTTCCTTTGAGCCAGGGTTTGCAAAATTACGGCCCGCGGCCACATCCAGCCCACGAATTATATCTAACCGGTTCGCTTGTTTGAAATACTTTTTTATTACTATCCACCCTACAGTTGCATACAGCAACAAGACACTATAATTTAATTTTAGTGTGCACATAATTTTGAATAATATAAAACGCATAACTATTTCAAACTCTCCGTAACTTTTTTTTTAACTCTAAATAATTATGTGTGGGATTTATAGTTTACATAATTTAATAAATACTGCCACGAGTATTTCGCCAACCATGTAAACATATCGTAAAATATTAGTTTCTACATATTTTAATATGCTTTATTATTTTAATACATAACAAAAATATATAGAATAAATATACATCGGTGGGCACGTAGACTAATCGTAAGGTTTTTCTGGCTTGTGTTGTAGGTGTTGGGGAGGTAAGGATTCAAATTACAACCGGATGTAGAAAATATATTTTTTATCTATTACTATTATTATTATTATTATTATTATTATTATTATTATTATTATTATTAGCACCGCGTCTTACTACCCGTTCGGGTTGTACGCACTTACGCTAATGTGTAGTGTTAGGGTTATTGTGTGATGAAATGGAGGACCAACAGTTTAACGTGGAATCCGAACCACGGTGGAGGCCTGGTATTCCCCACATTCACAAGATGTCTTGTCAGAGGTGAAGGAAGGGTTTGGTAATCAGATAAATCTTTGCCGAGACCGAGGATTGAACCCCGGCCACCAGCATAGAAGTCTGACACCTTACCCCTAGACCGCCAGGTCACCTTTTTTTTATCTAAAAGGTTTTCCACATTTCTTATACTAAAATGTGAATACATTTTATCTAAATTATAGCTTTACTGCACCTTACCCGGTGACATGATGAAAATGAGCATTGTCCAGACTGGTAGGTAGAAAGATGCGCTGTCACAACAAAAGTGTAGAATATATTTAAGTAAATTTGTTTCTTTAGGCTGTGGTCCTGAATCTGTGAATCCGGACCTTCGACCCATTTGAGTTAGATAACACTACTTTAAACGAAACTGAAATGTTACATAAAGACAGTCAAATTTTTAAATAATATCAATTTGTTAGATAAAAGAAATGCTAAGAATTATATAAAATAACGGTTGAAATTTTATAATGACATAGATGAAACATAATAATTTGTCACCCACTTCAGTGGCCGAATAAGCTAAGGAAGGGGTCTTCAACCCTCGACCCATGGGCCACTTGTGGCCAGCCGTAACAATTTTTTCGGTCTGCCAGCTTATGAAATATAAAATTATTTTAAGACAAAATAATAAAATAAATACATAATTTAAGTTATTTTACAAATTATTTTTGCTTTATAGGCGAAGAAAAATATTACGATTTTGTATAAATTTACCTTGAACCGGCAAATGACTAAGCTAGTAGACAAGGGGAGCTTTCGATTCCCAAATGCCATAGAGTAAGAATATAAACAGGGAGATAATTAAGAGATGGAGTGAAGATTGGCACTAGACAGAAGACAAACATAGTTTTGAAAGCCAAACAGGGTTCAATAATATCTGAATTTAAACTCTTGGCGCGTGAAAAGAAACTAAATGTTGACTGTCGTCTAAATATTCAGGCATTTAAGTAAAAGAAAATTTACTAAATTAAAGGGTGAATAATAATTTATAGATGAATGTATCTGGCTAAAGTTGTATAACAAAATAACCATGTACAGTGCTTAAGAAAAAAACAAAATGGTTTTCAATAACGACCGTCCTTTATTACACCTGAAAATGCAAAGATTTTACGAAAAACTATTATTTTAGAACACTTTAAAAAAATAGAGGAGGACTTTTCTCTTTATTTCAATGATGATTAACGTAATTATTAAGGCATATTAAGTAGCTTGAGTATGATATTCTCATAGAACAAATAAAAAAATACGAATACAATCTTTAATTTAATTTAATTATATTTGTTGTATACTATGGCACAATGTTAGTATAATATTCTTATGCAATGCGTGATTAGTTATTTATTCAACTTGTAGAAACTTTTGAATTGAATCAAAGGATTTTCTATAGATTTTTAATATACAATTATACTAAGAATCAAATAGCCAAAGCTATTGTACAAGCATTTAGTGAGGGATTATACCACTCAGATATAATATTATGAAAATTGAAAAATGACTCCTCCACTCGGGTTCCCGGGTTCGATTCCCGTGTCCAGGTGTCATTTTTCAATTTTCAGAATATGATACAAGTATACGCCAATTTTGAAAAAGCAACAACTGATTGATGAAAGATGATGTGTTCCAATATATCACATGTTTCACCACATATCAAAGATGACTTGATTCATAACAACATAAATTATTTGTATCTGGGGTGACCTTGTGGTCTAGGGGTAAGGTGTAAGACTTCTATGCTGGTGGCCGGGGTTCAATCCCCAGTCCCGGCACAGATTTTTCTGATTACCAAACCCTTCCTTCACCTCTGACAAGACATCTTGTGATTGTGGGGAATGCCAGGTCTCCACCGTGGTTCGGATTCCACGTTAAACTCTAGGTCCTCCATTTCATCTCATAATCACCCTACCATTACACATTAGCGTAAGTGCGTATAACCCGAACGGGTAGTAAGACGCGGTGATAATAATAATAATAATAATAATAATAATTTGTATCTGATCTGGGTTAGAGAGTCATGAACAAAACATAAATATGCCCTCTATGAAAAATGTATGTTTTACAAGAAAGCGATTTTTGTAGAACTGGTCCTCCTCATTATCGTTTTATGAATTTGTGGCTTCCACTATAATTATATTTTGAACTTTGATTTTCATAAATCAAAACTGGTTGGGTTCGTGAATCATTGTTGAAAGGAATCGATGTTTCAAATACATATATTTTTCCATATTCAATATAAATACATTTATATTTCAAGTCAAAACTATTATTTTGATAAGATCATTCATTAACCAAACAACACAAAAAACGGTAATATAAATGATTTGATTAACTATATAATTCCAGAATTTAAATAATATAAGCTTTGCTCTAAAATTTAAATACGCGATTTTAATTTCCTTTAACATACATCTATGTGTAGTTGCATGCGCAAATAAATACTAGTGACAGTCTTTAAGCCTCATCCAATATTGATATTACTAAACATATATGAGGAAGGTTTAATTATCGCCGGTCTATATTTAGAATGTCTTTGAACTCTTAACTCACGCCTGAAAAGATTTGTACACACATAGCAACATGTTGGATAAAATAGCTGGAAATTGGAAGAAGATTGAATAAAGAAGTGTAGGAAGAAGTAAAAGGAAAAAAATAAATAAAACGTAATAATATTGTACTCTAAAAGTCTGGAGATGAAAAGTCACAAAGTCACTATATATTTTTTGTTGAGTCAATTTCAATTCAATCTTTTGTTTTCTACATATGTTGATAGTTTTAAGAGAGATAACAAAAAGCAAATGTACTTCAATACGTTGTGTCAGATTTACAATTTGGGTTTTTATAGAGATGAAATGGAAATCATCTATCGAGTTGTTGCAGTTTATTTCTAATAGCGCATGGGTGGTTAGCGCGTCAAAAAAAAATGTTACAATAACTGTTAATGTTCAAAAAAAATGCGTTTACATATCTGTATTTCGAGTTGTTTAACCTTGAGGTTGAGTAAAAACCAGATATTTTATAATTACAAAATATAGAATTATTTTGAGTTAGTGTACAGTACATAAAAAGTAACACATATTTTTCATGCAACAAGTCTTGACATAAAGCCATGAAGTGTAGATTAGAGGATATGTGTAATATATATGAATTTAACCGCACCGTGTAAATGCATGCCAAATATTACGTAGTAGCTAATTCTTTGGTTATGTCGTAATTATTTCAGTGTAATAAATAATCTAGTGAATTATGTAATAAAACATCACCAGTATGTATGGGGCAACAGACTATGATTTTGGTAGTAAAAAAACTTTTATCAATATAAAAAAACAATCTGTCAACATTAATAAAATTTTTACCATGCTGTGAAATCTCATAAAAGTGGACACCTTATTGAGTTAAAAATACCCGTTGCCAAGAAGTAAATTATCATCTTGATTTTTTTTTAAAATGATATTGTTTTTAGATGGTTTATCTCTCTATGAACTGTGCATACGTATTATAAATATCTAGTTACTGAACTGCACAATAGTGTATGAAATAATAATAAAAATAAAATTAATAGTAATAATATTACGCGTCTGGGCTAAATCATTCGTATCCCAGTAGTGTAAAGATTAGCTAGTACTGATGTACCATCGCACAGGGAACGCCCGACTGTACTAATCGTACATACTTTCCGTGGAATGTGAAACCAGTGGAAACATTTAAACCTAAATAAGCCTAAATCAACCAAATCTTGGTGACCGTTGGAGTAGTTCCACTTTGGGAAAAATACCCAAGGTTCCACCTGGGTAGTGTTTGCATTATGATTATAACATTGAATAAATAAATATTCCTTCCTAGGAAGACAATTATATTTCCAGCACATGAAAACAACTGGAATACATACATACATACATACATACACCCTAGTGTTTAACTGTGTCCATGTCGATTATTATTTTTAGGTGTTTTGCTTTAAAAATCCATGATATTTTGCTAAAGAAATCCAAACGGTCCACTATAAAAAGGAACCCACCATTGAAATGTGTCCTTTAAGGAAGGTTTGACTGTATTATAAATATTACTTCATAGGTGTTGATAATATCTATAAAAAGTGACAGCTGCGAATCACATGGCTTGACGTATGAATACGTGAATGTATTTTTTTAGAACCATGTCTTACTACTCGTTTGGGCTATTCGTATATGTTATTTGCGATGATGTGTTAGGAAGAGGAAGGTTAAATTAAAAAGTATACTAACATTTTCGTGGAGGAATAGGGGGGGAAACTATTATGGGGGTAAAACACCCTCAGCGCACCCGGCCAAGATTCAAATCCTTATCTACCCTTCATCGTTAGTACAATCAATTGACTTGGCCTAGAACATTCAACCACCAAAGTGTGTTACATGAATGTTGATAATCTATCAACTATACAAGTTGTCAGATAGCCAACACCTTGTCTAAGTCAGTAGCGTGTATGTCAACTGAGTTAAGAGTCCCGTTATGGCCGAACAATCTATCATTGGTAAAATGTGAGCGTACCCTTTCAAACTGATAAATTAATGGCCGGGGGCTGGATGTTGTATCTGTCCTAGTATTGAGTTAGATTATAAAGTATATGAAGCTACGGCAGGCCTAGCTAACTGGTAGTGTAAAATATATGACTTGAATAAAAAACTGACCCAGACCACCGGCCGGAAACAGTAACGGATGTAAAAGTTGTCGGATAAGGCTCTTCCTAAAGCTATTTTATCAATGCCTACCTTTCAGGCTAAATTAAGTGTACGACCGTATAAATGAAACCATCTCATACAAAGACGCCCCATGGTCAAGATTGAACTCAAATTTCTCCGCTAAACCGGTTCTTGGTGCGAATGAAAGCGTCAATAATAAATTTAAAAAAATTCATGAAAGATAATAACCACTGGGACAGAGAAGGGAGGGAGCGAAGCCGACAGAGCTTCTCAATTTTCCGGTGTGTGCGCGCGACATATGTTCGGTCACAGACCCTTGGTAATTACCGGCTTCAAGATTGAGCGTACGAGAATCTCCTTCCTTGCAAGTGGTGATGAGCATCGTCACGAGAGCGCAGCACCGTCAGTTTCAGGATTCACCCGAGGGAGACGCTTCCTTCTATCCGTGACGGAAGAATCGGACTGATGACCCACCACAGGGCGGAGACGGAATAATTTACAACGAACATAATGATACCAGTGTCGTATAAACACACCCTAGTATCAACTCAGACGTACTGGATACAGTGTAACCTGACTAATTCGAACTTCCCTAGTTCGAAATCGTCTTTAATTCGAATTCTTCTCCTGGTCCCGTGAATTTTATACTAAAATATTGTTAAACAAATCGTGGATAGTTCGAATTTTGTTTTGGTTGACTCGAATTTTTCGTAAGTTGTAATGTACTGTGTCATATTGTTCTTCACGCCCCTCCCCCTGCCCCGTTCACCCATACGTCTTTGCTTACACGTACAATTCTGTACTCCGTTAGTTAAGGTCGAACCTCTCGAGCGGTTACGTGCGTTGTTCTTAGTGATTTGATCGTAGTGATATTCTTGTGACGTGCGAGTTAATTTCGTTTAGTTTTAGTTTTGTTTAGTACAAACTGTACAGTAGTGGGTGTGTGTGTATCGTGATGTCACTGTCCAACCCACAACCCTATAAATCATTAACTTTGGTCGAAACAGTAGTGGTGATATAGTAAGTGGGAAAGGTAATTTCTTTTAAGAAACTTATTTAATTCGAATTTTTGGGTAGTTCGAATTTTTTCCTGGTCCCTTCAAGTTCGAATTATCAGGTTCCACTGTACTTAATCAATGAATAAAGCAGGCATCGCCAATGTAAAGAGAATATAAAGGTAGTGCCACGTGGAGGAGTTTTATTGTCATTGATTACGTCACTCACTATACAGCAGCTATATTTCAATACTAAAACAGTTACACACACATATTTTTTTAAAAAGTAAGTTGAATAATTACGTTATTTGGACATTGATGTGGATTTTAGAGGTATTTTATTATTAAAAGTTCTAAAATGTGATCTGATTTTTAACAACTTAGTTTGTCTTCCATATGTTTTGTGTATATAGTGCACCTGCTTATGTACTGAGTGACGTCACAATCTCAATTAGATTATTTTCTCCATCTGGTGATAACTTTTATTCTATCTACATTGGGCATAAACAATACGAAAAAATATGAGAAAATTCACCGAAATTGATTGAAGAGAAATCGTGAGAGTACTTCATAGTCTCAGGAATGTTAATTTTCCATAATATATCGATATGTTGCTAATTTGATATATTACAAAGTATGTAGCGAAATATGTAGTAAATATAATTTTATTGATAGATTGGTTGTTTCTGATATGTTGAAGTGAATTGCTTTGAGTAAACTGGAATGGTGGTTTTAAGATATCTTTTGTCCTGTTTTGCTATTCTTCGCCCCTTTTGAATATTTTACTTAACCGTTGAAACCGCAGAAAAGTTTTATAAATTAGTAAAATAATTGATCCAGTTAATGAAACTAGATAAAAAAATTGTCTATTTTATTATGATTCACAAGCCCTAAAGCGTAGTCCTATATGCTAAATATATTAATTAATTGATAACTATATCGTTTATTAAAATATCGATTAAAGTATATCGTTACTTTTGTAAAAGATGTATAGATTCTATATTCTATATAACCCGCCTCGGTGGCGTAGTTGGCTAATGCGCGAGTCGTGTTGAGCTCGACCGCCGAGGATGGGGAGATCGAGGTTCGAATCTCGGTTGGGTGAACTGGGGGGAGAGGGGGGTCCTAAATGGTTTTCCACTCTCCCTCCACGCAAATGCGGGTTCACTTCCTCTAATTCAACCTTCCCAATTCCCAATCCATTAGCGTAATTAGTACTCAAAGCGTATAATCCGAACGGGTAGTAAGATGCAGTGCTATATAAAAAATAATATATTCTATAAATCGTTGCCATCCACATTCGTTGGGATAAGCTCCGACTGAGGATAGAACCTCAGCCTTTCGTATATATTATTAATGCGCCCGAGCTCGCAGTCAACTCGGAGGAAATTCCAATACTATCAGCGTTACCAGGGCCCGATAAAGGATTTCGGGGTCCTGGGGCCAATTGCAAAATTTTTGTAATATTAAATATTCAAACAAGATTAAAACCACGTGCAAAGTCATGCATAATTTAATAATCAGACAGAAAATAAAGAGTGTGTTGGAAGCTCGGTTTAGAATATATTTGATAATTATCTACATTTATAATATTTTCTTTTGCATAAAGAGATAATTTAGATGATAATAATAATACTAATAAAATATAAAAATTGCTTGCCAAATCACAAAATTTACAATGTTTTCAAAGGTTCTACAAAATTAAAAGTTTCGAATTGCCATAGTTAACACAACTCACAAAGGGACTTTACTTGATTTTTTTTTTTTTTTTTTGCGAATTCTGACACAAATTGATCAAAAGATAACCGTAGTGCCATGTCACTTTCCATTGATAAAATAACTAAGAATAGAATTAAGATTACTTTCACCCAACACAGAACGGAGTCTATTTTTCGAACACGTTTTCAATAACAGGACCTGACATTTATCCCTCCATGTGTCCCCACCTACCAGCAGTCTTATATTTTGTTAGTTTCAAATATTTTAATCAAATAATTGAAACAATAAAACATTTAATGCACGGGGTATTCTTGGGGGCAGCTTCAAACTTGGGGCCCAGAGCAATTTCCCTCCCCCCACCCCCAGAACCAGATTAATCCGGTCCCGAGCGTTACTATACTACTATAATTCGAATGGATGAGTAAGGTATCAAACCTTGTATAGTCTCATTTACCGTTAACGAGGAGATTTGGGGTTTGAATCCCGGCTGGGTGTAGTAAGAGTGGCTTTCCACTCTCCACGAAAATGTTGGCACATTACCATCCCTAATCCATCAATGTGCATATGCGGGTAGCCCCGGCGGATGTTAAGACGCAACGAAAAAAAAAACATATTTGGAATTAATGTTTTATTTCGTGGGCTTACCAGATAAAACTAAATTTAGCATAACGTTAAGTTAAAGCATTCATTTACACAAATTTGATGTTGCCTTGTTAATCTGAGCTCAAATCCAACCAACTTCACTGAAGGTAGTTTTTCCTCGAATTAAGGATTGACGACTCCTCTCTGGATGTCACTTGTGAGTTCTTCGTCGTCCTGTTCCTCTCCTTATATTAAGTAGTCGTATACTAATATCAATAGAGTCAGTACTGGCTCTGGAAGAAGTAATGGGGGTCGGGGAAGGAGGGAAATATCGATTGACCTTTCTTTCTCTCTCTCTTGAGATATCGTCAAGAACCAACACCTTGTTTTGTAAACACCCCCTGCCCCCTCTCTAAATGGGATGACTTGTGAGGAAGTTGCCTTTCCTCTCTCTTCACCCCTATAGCCGAGTGAAGCTAACGATTTGTCAACACCCGCCATACAAACGTTGCACTTGTTGCGTCTTCCCCCTTCCACCCCACCTTTTCCAGCCATCTTTACCCTTTAGATTGCAAAATGAGATTTTAATTGCTCTCACAGTGTAAGGGGAAAGAGGGGGTGGGAGAAGATATCAATTATTATTACCTCTCATCATACGAAATTAACCTGTTGTTTCAAGTCAAGTCAGAACAATCGATAAGAAAAACAGTTAATTGTGGCGTGAGAGGAAACATTCGTTATCTTAAGGGGGTCGGTGCAGTATTGTGGTACTTTGAAACAAGTATGGCATTCAGGGTTGTCCCCAAGGCAAGCGAAGACTGGCGGGACTGTATTGATAAATTGTTCCCTCCCATTCGGCATCAAAGAAAATAAACATATATGTTCATTACACTATTATGTATATGGTTGGTCAATTAAATGGTACTGGAAAGGGAGAATTTTACTTGAAGAGTCCTATAAAGTATCTCTTGCCTTAGCAATAAACCACTAGCCACGCCTCTATTGAAATATCTTAAACTTGTACACATATGTTGGATATATGTTTATAAATATACAAAATTAATTTGATAACGTTTTTAAAAACTGCCCCTTCACAAAGTACCTGACAACGATTCAAACTTTAATCCCCCTTAACCCCCAAACGGGTGTATTTAGTGTAAGAATAATAATAAATACTATGTGATTACTGGTATGGGTAATAGACAGTTTGACTGGGATATTATTAGTAAACAATTTTTAGCAGTTATAAAATCTACTAAAAACATTTCTATGTAGTTCTGACCAGTTAAAAAGTTTAAATTTGAAGTATAAATTGTTTAAACAATTAACTTAAAATTTTCTGTTGTGACCCAATCTACATATGACTTTATTTGATAGAGGAAGGCTAGACATAGGTTTCTAACTTTTTTTTATTTAATCTCGGAAGTATATATTTTTGTCAAGTTTACACTCAAAATTAAAGCTTTTTAACTCGTCAGAATCCTGTTGATAATTTTTGACCATATTTTGTTGAAAACTATATTTTAAAATATCAAAAAAATGTTTAAATAATGCGGAATTTCTAAACGTCTGCAACGGGTCTCAAGTGTTTCACCATTTAGCACTTCGTAAGACACATTTAGTTAGCTTTGTTGACGTTAAACATATGTGATATTTCCATGTTCCATAACAGTTCATCCTTTTCCAGAAAAAGTGTTTGGAAAGTCAATAAACCTATTCACTAGCAAATACTTCTTTTGCGTATGTGGAGATAAAAAGTTAAATTTATTAGCTCCTTCAAAATGTATTCAGATAATCGATATTCATAAAGAAACCCAAGTGAAATATTATGTATATTTTTAGATATGTTCTTAATAAGCTCCATCTTTCTGAAATTCATAATATTCTATATTTTACATCCAATCTTGTCCATACATTTTTAGTTTGATAATACCTTAAAATAAGTAATATGTAACATTGAAAAAAACCAAAGCTTGGGGTCATATTAATATAATATTTATTTCTAGCTTCCTAAACCTGTCGTAAAAAAGCTATTAACTATCATATAATACGTATAACATATCATCTCAGTAGGTAGTGCGTCTGGCTCTTTATATGAGGATTCGGGGATCTATTTCCGGCATGGCATAAACAGATACTACTGGTATTTCCTCTTAGATCGTTATAAATTAATGACTATAGAACTGATTGTAGTGTCTGCTTAAAAATTAATGTAGTTTGTATATTGTGTCCTGATTTAGTGTATCTATGAAAATTATAAATAAAAAAAAGTTTCAGTAGCCGAGTGGTCTAAGGCTTCACTCTCTTGTTAGACTGGTCTTCTGAATATGAGGAAACCGGGTTTTGTATCCTAAAATTGCTAACACAATACAGCGAGAGTGATGGCTAAGACCATGGTGACCCCCGATGTGGGTAATGGTCCTATTAACTGGGTCGTTATTTCAATTTGTCCGGAGAAAGTTCAAACCAAGCAACTCTTCTCATTCAAGACACGTTTCTGTTGAGAAATAGTGTCAATTCTCTGTTCCGGAGTCTGACGCTATAAATGCAGGCCAACAGATCTTCGGGACTTTGCCAAATGGCGTTGGTCAGACGGACAGTGTGATTACAGCCAGGTGCTAATGACACCGGGGCTTGCTAGCAAATATGACCCCGCGCGCTGGGAACACAATATGGGATTGGACAGGGGTGACCAAAATCTGTCTCCATGGTGGTCCTGTTTGGGCCGCACCGACATTGCCATCATCAGTTGTCCAGGCCATGGCGCTACCACCGCCAGTCTTAAGGGTCACAAAGCCATCATCGTCAGCTGGTTAGGTCATACCACTTCATATGTCGGTTGTATAGGCCAGTGTTCAACAAAGATGTGCCGCTGCACATTGGCGTATCGTGGCGTCAACTTATCATCCCAGAGCACCACGCATCGTTGTTCAAAAATAACCCTGATGAAGTTGGTACGAGAGGCATCCGTACATCGCCGTACATCACCCATTCGTAGTTCTAGTTACTAATATTTTAAATACATCTGAAAAAAGCAAATGCTTTTGCTCATAGTTACATCAAGTTACCAAAATTACTAAAAGTTTAAACGATTTTTTTTTCCTGGTGTTAAACAAGCAGACACGGAAAAAGTACTTTAACCTTTTATCATGAAACATTTGAAGCTACTTCAGGGAAAAAAATAGTCTAAACTTTCCTAATTCTGATGTACGGGCAAATGGTGGCTCGGGTGCGTAATCCATTTTCTGCTGCCGTAGCACCTATTCAAAACGAAACATTGTCTAAAAAAATTGGGTCTGTTATGTGTACCGTTAACTTTAAAAGTTTGCAGAACACTTCTCTTGAACTATTTAGACAATTTTTTTTTACATCTTGCTGTGGGTCAAAATTAATTCTTCCCGTGGTGCGAAAGAAGATTAACAATGAATGATTCAAAATTATCCATTAAAAATGCAAACCCTCTGGTCGCTAACAACGTTCCACATCTGTTGAAAGCTTTTGAGAGATATTGTGATTAGTTATATTATATTGATTGTATTAATTACTACAAGTGTGAGAAAGTAAACCTTTTATATCAATATTATTTTATTATTTCGAAAATGTAGCTTCTAGAAAGTGCTCACGGCGTATATCGCTGCCGAATATGAAAGCAATATAATTGATTTCTGAATACAAATAAAATTAAAATAAATATTGAGAGAAAGTGGAAATAAACAAATTCTATCTATTTATATAACATTACTACACACTCGGGTTATTCGCATACTAGGAATAATTTGGTAGATACAAAGAAGCTGGAATTTAGGGGAAATTTACCCGCATTTGCGTAGAGGGAATAAAGGAAACCATTTAAGGAAAAAACCCATTCAAGACACCTGTCTGTGATTCAAACCATAATATCTACGTCACCAGAAATACATTACTAAGCTAGATTGACTCACTTTGAACCACGTGAGTATAAAGGCGAGTAAAATTAAAATATTTTGAGTAAATTTAAAGAAAATAGTAGATGAAACATAAGTAAAATGTAAATATATAAGGAATTCAAAATTTATAAATATCTCTAAAAGGCACATTCAATTTTATTATATGATAATCATAGTGCAGATGATGAATGCATATGATTTATTAACACCATTCATTTTTAAGAAGAATTAGTTTGAAGGATCACTTAGTAATTCATTAAAGGTTAAAATTAAAGTTTGTAAATTTAGATTAGTTTAACATCATTTAAAAAAAAGAAGCTTTTAGCAAGTTCTTTTTAATGGCATGAGAGTTACGAGATAAGTTTAAAACCTTTTACGAGTTTCTTCTCTTGAAGCTATCTTAAAAATATGTGAGAGTGACGTGCACTTTCTAAACACCAGATTTATATACACACACAATATTTATAACGTAATTAGACTAGGAACACCAAGCCTTAGTGGTTGCACGGTCTAAGGCACTGGCCTCGACTGGCATAAAATGTATTTTCAGTGAGGTCCGAATAGAATATTATGAAAGTGATGCTTTAGGTAAAATACCAAGTGGGTTGCATTAAATTATTTTGATCACTGACTATCAGTGAACTAGATTTAGTCTATGTCTTAAAACCAAAAGTATTACAACTTTTTTGTTTGCATTCCTCTGAATATAATTTCTCAACTTAGTACCCACAAACTTGTTGGTGTATAATGCAAGTTATATATGTTCTATAATAAAAATCTAAAATTAATAAAATAAATTAAATCCAATTATTAAATAATAAGCTTTAAATAGGAAATATATTTTAAGTTTTACGTTAATCCTAAGATGTCTTCGAGTATCCCCTGGGATTTTTGGGTACCCCTGGTTGAATACCGCTGCTCTAGACAACCTTCCTAACCATGCGACCACAGCATGACAGTAGAGTTCATAGTAATTAAGACCGCACCAGTCTGATTTGGACACCAATGATACGTTGTGTGGTCGGGATGAGGGGGGAGGGGGGGCTATCTCGATATGTTCCCCACTATCCTCGTAATGTCTGGACCAACTCCACTGCCAGGCATTGTGTTCACACTTGTGACCATTGATGAGGAGGAGGATTGTACCTCCCTTCCCCTCTACTGCGATCATTAGGGCAATAAAAACCTAATCTGCGAGAATGTTGGCATACTAAATGGGCATGATGTTGAGGAAGGGGGAGGGTATGTCCTCTCGGTATGATTACATCGTGGCCAGGAATAATAGTACATACTTGTTACCTCCCTCCCCCCCCCACTCCTCCTTTTAGGATGGATTCCACTCTAAATAGAAATTGTGTGACAACATCATTAATGTAAAGCATTATACAAACACTCACGCTATATATATATATATATATATATATACACTTTCACTGTACATACACATTCATAATGTATATACAAGGTGTTAAATAAAAGGCTTCAGAGCTTTGGGATCTTGTAGTACTTATTAAAATGAGTAAAAAAAAGCCCTAGTAAACATAGATTTAGAAACCAACCCACAGAGAGATACAGGCAATTTTGTATCGGAAGTAAAAAAAAAACTATGAAAAAATGAAAGGTTATTTGGGTTTATACGGCGCACAAATTTGTTATCTTATCCATTCATAGTTCTGGGTAAAAAAAAAGATATTGTGCTGAACCTTCCAAAAGTTTTCATTGTTGCATGAAAAATAAAAATTTCACACATTTTAAGTTTAAGGTCTTTGGCGGGAAAACTTACATAAAACCGCCAAAGTGGTTGATTTACTATAGTATTCTGGTAGGAAGAACGTTTTAGAAAAATACAAACATACTTTTTGATGGCGGTCATCGTTGATCATATCTTACTGTTATGATTAGTCCTAATATATCTTTATAGGCGTTGATAGAATCTATCAAAGATGATAGGTTCAGAACATATGATTTGACCTATGAACATACTAAAGTTGTTTCAGTAACTTTTGTAACTGGAAAATACTGACTGTCCTTTCTACAGGAATCCAAATATTGGGGAATGTTTCCAATAGTATTTGTACTAGAAATATGAATTCGTAGGATTTATAAATCACAGCAATTTTCTTACAAAATATAAATAACTAGACCCTTCACCCTTCCCCTCTCCCCTCGAATTATTATTTTCAACACACACATTGAAGAATCATCATAGAATCTACCATAAAATATGAGTGACTATCGACATTTTTATCAGGAATAAATTAAATTAAAAAAAATAATTAAATTTTCAAAATAAAATATAGCTTATGTTACTCGCTGATAATGTAGCTTTATATTGGTGAAAGAATTTTTTTAAATCGGTCCAGTAGTTTTTGAGTTTATCCATTACAAACAAAAGAACAAAAAATAAAATCTTTCCTCTTTATAATATTAGTGCAGATATGTTAACGATAAAATAAAAATAAAAATGGTCAGACAACGTCAAGGTCCTTGGCCCTGTCGAGTGAAAGTCTAAAACATATTTTGTGGGATGGTGGGTGGGAGGGTGAAAGGCGTGGCATGGCTTCACAACCGACCAAAGTATCCTTCCGCGCCAACAAGAACAGATGGGTCATGAAAACCGTAGATGGCGCTAGCTACCGGACAGGTCTTGCGGAAAAACCATACGTTTGAAAATATCAGTTTTCTCGAGAACGAATGAATTTTTTATAGTAATACTTCCAACACCTCTTTTAAGATAATGTATCGATATTTATTAGTTGTTACATTTTCTTATTTTTTGTTATGCACCCGGCAGTTTTCTATTGAAAAATGACAAAATTATTGATAGTTGATCACTTAAAATTATAGAGGAGTTGTGTATGTAAAAAGTATAACTTAAATCAACATGCTTCTATTCTCCAACAAACAGTTTCCGATAAGAAAATGGCAAAACAATAAAAAAAAAAAAAACTTGAAAATAACCGTTTGTTCCCACGGCTATACATTTCCATACCAAATGAAAAGGGCCAGTCGTCTTAAGACATTAACCACTAGAACATTAACCAAAATGTTTTTTTTTAGAATATGAGTAATTTAAGATAAAATAAAATCAAGAGGTCCAATACTTACTTTAAGAATACAAATATAAAATTTTAATGTTAAAAAAGTTTCTCAAAACATTAATCTGATTACCCAAGCTGGTATAAGAATACAGTGCGCGTACTACTTTATATTGTAGCACTATTTAGGGAATTTGTTTAATTGAGCACCAAAATAAGTCCCTCTTATCATCTAAAAATCACACATATCTGTCAATTATTTGTTCAGGCTGAAACTAAATGGAAGGTTAAACAGAACGGCTAAGTAAACACTTTGCATGCGCGTTTTTTTTTTCAGCGTTAAATTTATCCAAACATTTCGAACAATAGCGTCAAATTCTAGAATAACATTTACATCGAACGATAAGTGGGACTTGGGGAGGGGGGGGGTATTAGCCCATCCCCAATGTCCCTACATACTCCATTGAAAATTGTATAGTGCGAGTTATCCTCTTCCCCCCCCCCAAAAAAAAAACCTCCCACAGCCCCCTATCCCCCACCAGTGTTAATGAAATTACCAGAAACTCAATTAAGTTGGCAATGTTGATGAAACTCTTGCACAAAGCGGTCGAGAGCCACAAGCTTGTTGGCTCTTTTCTCTATATATTTTTATTTGAGGGTAGGGGATAGGGCTTTGGGGTTGGGGGTTGGGGATGGTCGTACAGAGATTAACGAGCAGTAGATGTTCTTTCCCGTATAACCCGAGCAACAAGACATAGCTTTCAATTACTCTCTTCCTCGCTTCTCAAACCCGACTTTCTAACCTGACAGTCCACTTTCTCTGGACACAAGGCACCTGAGAATATTTTTTCTCTCTCTCTATCTATCTCCATTTCCTACTCGTTATAATACCAGGACTGATTGATTGATTGATTGATTTATTGATAGTTGCCAACACCCTCATGGGCTGATACTGGTGCAATTAGAAAATTCGGATCGCTTCAGTATTTTGGTCGGTCTTAAAACATTCGGACCGTAACAATGATAGTGTAGAGACAGTAATGCTGAACTGATGTTCTGGCTGATGAAAATACTAAAGTAATCCGGATTTTCTGATCGCTTCAGTATCGGTCGATCAGTCTTACAAGTAGTAGGAGAGACTGACTGCACACTCCTCAGTATTTCCTTGTTTTGTGTTCTCTTGCAGCTAGTATTATCACTGCATCCGCTTTATTTGTTATTATTATAATCTTTAAATTTATTTTTTAAGCACCACGTTCCAAGAACCATTCGGGCTATAAGTATTTGTACTAATTACGTTCGTGGGCTACTTATAGGTAGGGTTGGATTTATATAAGATGTGTACCCGAATTTTATTTGGACGAGATTGGAAAGCCATTTTTTAGAAAACCACCCTCAGTATACCAACAGAGATTTGAACCTCAATCTCCCCGATAACGGCAGTCTATTCTACTGCTAGAGTAGCACCTTAGAACATGCGGCCACCGAAGTAGGTTGGTTTGATTTGGCTACTCATCCATCCGTAGCTGCTGATTTATACCACCCGTCCGCGTCGCTTCATCTAAGAAAAAGCACATGTACAATACAAGTGAAGTAGTGGACATGAAAACTATTTTTTTTAAGGCTTGAATTAATGGTCGCTCTGATTCTCACGATACGCTAGGGTTTCTGGTGACGGAGATGTTGAAGTTCAATTCTCTGGTGGCTGTATTGAAAGTTTTTCCCCCTAAAATTCCCATTCTTCCTTTACATGAGATCTGAGTACATTTTTCCACATTAGTGTAAATATGCGTACATTACGGTTGGGTAGTAAGATATATATATATATACACACAAGTATAGGGTCTATATACCAATATTCAAGATTTGTTTCGAGTCAATCCAAACAAATGATCAGACAACATTAAAACAGATGTATTAGCCACTTCAGTGGTCGAACGGTCTAAGGTGTCATTCTCGTATTAGACTGGCCTGCTGAGGACGGGAATATCGTGGTAAAAATCTTGGTCGGGTCTACTAAGGGAGATTTTTCCTAAATGATTTCCCACTATACTTTCACGCAAATGCGGGTATATTACCTCTAAAATGCTTCTTCCCTCGCTTCAGCCCCATTAGAGTAATTATAATTTATGCGTATAGCCTGAACAGGTAGTAAGATGGGGTGATAAATAAAAACAACCACATATACGCTTGATGAAAACTATAATAATACATTTAACTAATCTAAGACCACAAGGAAATAATAGATTTATAAAAAAACAGGAATATATAGATTTATCAAGACACAATAAACTCAATTTGAGAATTAGGCAAAAAAGAAATGTAGGCTGAGTTTTTCTTTCTATCTGGTTAAGGATATCACCGGTTGTTTCCCACATTTCGTATTCATCTTGTTTCGAATCGGCATTAACGACTACTCAACATATCTCGGTTCCGAAAACCCAATTTGTCGGTCGTAGAGAAAATTCACGCATGAGAAACTCCACAGGGCTACTTCGAGCGTATCTGGTTGGCGCTGCCAATATGAAATATACAATTTTGAAAAATACATATATATATAAAATAAATTGAGACTTTTATTGAATTTTCAGGAAATATTTTTTTCAATAAAAGTTATTATTCTATTAGAGGTCAAAAATCAATAAATAATGAATACTCGTTCCTTATGTGTAAATAAATACATAAATACATTTTGTTTTTAATTTGTTTATGAACAAAACATCTATGTAGCCTATACAATAATTAAACATAAAATTCGTATTCTAATTGATAAAAATAGAAATCAATTGAAAGAGCAAAAATAAGACAAAAAATTAAGTTATTGATATAAATTATAAAGATAATATAATTAAGTTTACTTGTCATAAAGAGTATATGGAATTTTTAGCAAAATTGTTAATAAAACAAGAATTAAGTAAAATCATTGATTGTGATAGGGAATAGAGATGTGCATTAAGTCTAAATATTGTGATAAAATAAATTTTTGAATAAAAGTTAAAATATGATACTTGACATTATACAAACACATTAAAAATGTGAGTCAGAGCAACACATATATAACCAAAACCAAAATATATTAAAATACATGTATTAAAGACATGAGTTAAACTTAAAAATAAAGTGTATAATACTGATAAATACAATAAAGTTATAATTACAATAAAGTGAATTGAATTTGTTTGAGAAATGATGCCTATCCTTTTATAAAAACTTTGTAAGTTGCTTATTCTTGTATTTCAGGAAATTTATAATATCACAATTCAATACACACTAAATATTTAAGAAACATGTGTCCAATAAACATGAGCTAATATTGGAGGAACAGATAATACGGTGTAATAGGATGTATAAATTAAATTGACAAAAGTGTGATCATAAAAATATAATAGAGGTTAAATGAAAGTTGAGATCTATTCTTATCTGAAAGGTTTTAAATGCCCTTGTTCCTTTTAATTCTGGAGTGAGATTGTCACGACATATTTCGACGCTGCATAGGCACCATCTTCAGGTCTAAATTAGAAAAAGAGTAACGTAAGTTGCGGTGCTAATATTCAATGTTAGCCAATACAAGGAAAAAAGGAAATATTAATTTATATAAAACAGGTGAACTGGACATCTATAACTGTGAAAATGAAGTATTATAATAACCATAAATGAATCCTGAAATGAGTTCTTACCACGACGAATCGAATAGAACTGAATTAAACTACAAAGATGATGTGCAAATGTAAACTAAGAAATCTTTTCTGGAAAAGCAAAGATTAAAAGATGAATAGAAAAAGGGGCGTGCGAGATTTAAACCAGATATGTCATTGCGAAAACCAAAGATAGATAGACATAGGATTGAATAAAGGCTGAATAAAATAAATTCATAAATTAAAAGGGCATAGGAAGAGAGAATAAAATGATGACAAAGGATAGAGAAAGGTTCAAAATCTTCTTGACTCTGGCCCGAACAGGTCATTTACAACGATGGAAGGAAGGGCTGGAGCAAGCAGGATTAAATTTTAATTTGGTGTGTTGTGGAAGTTTTCTGAGGGTGTTAATAAGAGTTTGGTTTTCAAAGTTGGTCTGTTCATTTAAAACTGTTGTATTGTTAAGTAATGCAGTCTGGATGAAAATGTTCTCAGTGGTGTTCATGGTAGTGCCCTTGGAAGAACTGTGAAGAAATTTCATGCATTTATTCATAGGCTGATGGCCGGATTGTTTTAAGTGTTCGGAGAATTTGGATTCATTCCTATCGTACTTGAAATCGCTTATGTGCTCAGAAAACCTAGTAGAAATTCGCTGGCCAGATTGACCAATGTAAACACTATTGCATTTGCACGTGAGTTGGTAAATACAACTTTTTTTTATATTGGCTGGTGTTATTGAGATTGGAGTTGTTGACAAATTTTTTGATGTTATTATTGGTTCCAAAGGCTATTTTCAGTTTATGTTTTTTGAAGATGTTAGTGATGATGTAGATTTCTTTTCCAGTAAAATTAAATCTTATCCAATTGGTTTTGTTAACGGAAGTGGTATTAGAACTATTTAAAGTACTTCTATTGTTCAGCTGAGCTTTTTGCTTTTGAAGGATACGATACACGAAGGAGTGCGAATAACCATTGGAAGTGGCTAGTTGTTTGATGATGCTAAGTTTGTGCTTAAAGTTCTTTATGTTTAAGGGTATGTGAAGCAATCTATAGATAAGACTATTGAAAGCAACTTTTTTGTGGTTGGAGTTATTAGGAATAATCACATCAGTGTGTGTAGGTTTGCGAAAGATTTTGTACTCAACATTATTCTGTTTGTTTTTAGAGATTGAAATGTCTAAGTAGTTGATGCAACTATTAATTTCATGTTCAACGGTAAATATTATGTTTGAATGAACGTTATTAATATTTTGAACTAAATCAGATGGAGATGAGATAGGGAGTTGTTCATAGATAACCAGAATGTCATCAACATAGCGGCAATAAAAAATGACTTTGAAGAAGGTATTAAGTTGATTTAATATTTTATGGTCGTAATGTTCCAAGAAGATTTCAGACTTTAAACATGAAATAGGGGAGCCCATTACTAGACCATCACTCTGGGAGTAACACTTATTATTTAATTGGAAATATTTTTTTTTGATACCGTTTTGAGGATAGATAGTATTTGTTTAATGTATTCAGGGGAAGCATTATTGTTTTCCAACAGGTCTTTAGTGATATAAATGGTTTCATTAACTGGAACGTTTGTATATAAATTGGAGATGTCTAGTGAAAGAAATTTGGATTGAGCACTCAGTGGAACATGTTTAAGTTTATTAATTAGCTCATATGAGCTTCTTACATTATAAGTGTAAGGTAGCTGTAAATTGTGTTGAAGTGTCTTGGCAAGAAATGTTGTTATTTTGTAGGCAGGAGCATTTTGATAATTGACTAGAGGGCATATGGGGATATTGGGTTTATGAATTTTTGGAAGAAAAGTAAAATTGGGTGCTTTAGGGTTCATATTGATAAATTTGAAACTGTCCTTGGGAGATATTACAAGAGGAGCATTTTTGAGTGAAGTTTTTATATCTTTATGAAACTTATTAGTAGGGTCAGATTTAAATTCTACGATGTTGTTGTTAATTAAATCCATAGTTTTATAGACAGTCATTATGATTCATTAGGACAATAGTCAATGATTTTATCTTAATTCTTGTTTTATTAACAATTTTGCTAAAAAGTCCATATACTCTTTATGACAAGTAAACTTAATTATATTATCTTTATAATTTATATCAATAACTTAATTTTTTGTCTTATTTTAGCTCTTTCAATTGATTTCTATTTTTATCAATTAGAATATATATTGTTCCTTACTACAACTAATTATGTTTTTTTATGAATAAAATTCATACATTAATTTGAAATTATTTCCCAGACTTTACTTGTGTTTTTAGTAGTATTTTAGTAATAAATTAACCTGCTTCAGTTACCGAATTGTCTAAGGCGTCACTCTCTTGTTGGACTGGCCTGATATTGACGGCGAGATTGAGTTTGAATTTTGGTAGAGTCCACTGAGGGTGGATTTCCTAAATGGTTTCCCACTCCTCTTCCAGGCAAATAATGCTAAAATATGTCCAAAATGCCTCCTTCTTCATTCCCACTCCATTAGATTACTTATCTTACCACAAATGAATAGTTGATAAGACGCGGTGATAAAAAATTATAATTCTTAAAAAAATCCAAAGAAAAAAATAGTTAAAGGAAATATCAAAATATTCTGGATGAATTGGTAATGTTATTCGGTTTAATTTGTTCTTTATTTAAGAACCAGAAAACTTTTCGTTATTTTAGAAATTTGGTTTTCGATTTTTAGTTGTTTAAGTTAGAAAAAAATTAATAAACACATATATGCAATAAACCTCTTAGTTAATATTTGAAAAATGAATGTGAGGAATGCCAGGTCTCCACCGTGGTTCGGATTCCACGTTAAACTGTAGGTCCTTCATTTCACCTCACAATCACCCTACTCATTACACATTAGCGTAAGTGCGTACAACCCGAACGGGTAGTAAGACGCGGTGCTAATAATAATAATAATAATAATAATAATATTTGAAAAAATAGTTTCTAACTTAAATATATGATGATTTTTTTTGCACCTTTAATATCTATTAGTCCACGGATGTCATATTTTGAAACTGTTAAAAATTTAGAAAGTCGAGAACGATGAGGAACAAATGTCGTTGGATTAGTTTTGTAATTAAGTGGAATTTATAATTTATAAATGGTAATCGAGAACCTAACTAATACAAACGACATCGAAGTTATAACGAGTCGAATTTTCAATCCAACAAGAACCTCGGTGATTGAATCCCGTTCAGTTGTACTAAGAGAGATTTTTTCCCTAAACAAGTTCCAATTTTTTTATTTCGTGAAAATGCAGGTGCATTTTTTCTGAGTTTTGTCTTGTTAATCCTTACCCCTTCAGCACAATTAAAATGTTTATAAACCCGCTTTATTGGCCGCGTGGTCTAACGCGTACTCTTGTAGTAGGGTTCACTGCCAATCACGGGGAGATCAAGGTTCGAATCTCGGTCGGGTGTAGTGAAGGAGGTTTTCCCAAAATAGTTTTCTACTCTCCCACTACAAAAATGCTGGTACACTTACTAAGTAAAGCCTTCCTAATCCCAGAAACAATTAGCGTAATTAATACATAAGCATATAACACTAATGGGTAGTAAGACGTTGTGCTAAAAACAAGTTCATAGCCCTGACAGGCAATAAGACACGACGCAAACATAATTAAACAGAAAAACAAATTATGTAGATTATTATAAAATATTCTATTCTACGTAGATAATTAAATTTTGGTGGTGTTCATATATATTCCTAAATTTTGGTTTAATATTTCTGTAGTAAAAATATAAATAAAACATTTGATATGGATCGAATTCCATGCTACCCTTCACAATATCAACCTACACCGCGGAATTTATTAATTATTATGAACTGAATATTCTCTACCTGGTAGCACGCAACATTACCCGATACCTCCCGCCAAGCCCTTTACTGCGGTTGAACACAACAGAGTTCCATGTCATTACAGGACATCCGGCTTATAATTAAATTTCACTAGGGGACGCTTTTAATTGTTGATGAACTTCCCTTTGAAACTTGCTTTCGTTTGTCGTGAGTATTGTTTTGCCGGAGCGAAATAGACCAAGCTCTCTTTCATCATGCACTGCCAGTGGGAAATAACTAATTTGATTGAAGCTAAAGTAAAGACAATAACTCAATGCCGAATGTAATTGATTTCAATTAAATTCTAGTAAAATCCTAGCATTTTTACATTAAAAAAATAATAACTGTTGGAATTCATCGTGCGAAAGCAAATAAGTGATATAATTACTTGACGAATACCTAAAATAATTATCTAGTAAATAATTTAGAGACATAAGTTTAAATTATTATTATTATTATTAGCACCACGTCTTACTACCCGTTCGGGTTATACGCACTTACGCTAATGTGTAATGGTAGGGTGATTGTGAGATGAAATGAAGGACCTACAGTTTAACGTGGGATCCTAACCACGGTGGAGGCCTGGCATTCCTCACATTCACAATATGTCTTGTCAGAGGTGAAGGAAGGGTTTGGTAATCAGATAAATCTTTGCCGGGACCGAGGATTGAACCCCGGCCGCTAGCATAGAAGTCTGACACCTTACCCCTAGACCACCAGGTCACCCATAAGTTTAAATGACGTATTGAATTTGGTAGTTGACAAATATAAGTTCAACCTAAATCGCTAAAGCTCAAAGGTATCACGCTAAAAAAAATCACGATAAAAAATCATGGCTGGTTATTTAGAGGTCGTGGTTGGAGTCTCGGCTGGACGAGTGGACCTTCCTTAAATATTTCTTACTCTCAATCCAGACCAATTTGGGTCTATAACCTCTCAAATTTACTTTACTCATACCTACTCAATCAAGTGTGATGATGTGTATATACTAGACGTGTAATAATACATGGTAAACATAAAAATAAGAAGAAAAATCAAAGTTCGATTCCCATTCGTGCACTGAAAGTAGTTTTAAATATATCATTTTCTTGAATTTAACAATCCACGCTTTCCTTTACAGCGTGGTATTACTTTCTTTAAACTGCCATGATCAACTGTTACTTTTAGGTTAATACATTGACACCTTCGGTGTTAAATGTTCAAATTAAAAAAAAAGCACAGCATCATCGTTAGAGTAATGGAAATGTTTGTAGCCGCAGAGGAATATGTTCCCGAAATTAATTTGAAAAATTAACAATGGTAAAATAGTCGAGTATTGGAGGTGAAGCCAATATAACACGTGGTTTCCCATTGGGAGTATCTACAAGTAGCTCCTGACACGTGTGAAGCTAGGACACGTGCACTCCCAGCAGGAGTATCTACGAGCAACCCCTGACACGTGTGATGCAATGGCACGTGGACTCCCAGCAGAAGTATCTACGAGCAGCTCCTGACACATGTGAGGCAATGACACGTGGACTCCCAGCAGAAGTATCTACGAGCAGCTCCTGACACATGTGAGGCAATGACACGTGAACTCCCAGCAGGAGTATCTACGAGCAACCCCTGACACGTGGACTCCCAGCAGGAGTATTTACAAACAGCACCTGACACATGTGAGGCAATGACACGTGAACTCCCAGCAGGAGTATCTACGAGCAACCCCTGACACGTGGACTCCCAGCAGGAGTATTTACAAACAGCACCTGACACATGTGAGGCAATGACACGTGAACTCCCAGCAGGAGTATCTACGAGCAACCCCTGACACGTGGACTCCCAGCAGGAGTATTTACAAACAGCACCTGACACATGTGAGGCAATGACACGTGAACTCCCAGCAGGAGTATCTACGAGCAACCCCTGACACGTGGACTCCCAGCAGGAGTATTTACAAACAGCTCCTGACACATGTGAGGCAATGACACGTGAACTCCCAGCAGGAGTATCTACGAGCAACCCCTGACACGTGGACTCCCAGCAGGAGTATTTACAAACAGCTCCTGACACATGTGAGGCAATGACACGTGAACTCCCAGCAGGAGTATCTACGAGCAACCCCTGACACGTGGACTCCCAGCAGGAGTATTTACAAACAGCTCCTGACACATGTGAGGCAATGACACGTGAACTCCCAGCAGGAGTATCTACGAGCAACCCCTGACACGTGGACTCCCAGCAGGAGTATTTACAAACAGCTCCTGACACATGTGAGGCAATGACACGTGAACTCCCAGCAGGAGTATCTACGAGCAACCCCTGACACGTGGACTCCCAGCAGGAGTATTTACAAACAGCTCCTGACACATGTGAGGCAATGACACGTGAACTCCCAGCAGGAGTATCTACGAGCAACCCCTGACACGTGGACTCCCAGCAGGAGTATTTACAAACAGCTCCTGACACATGTGAGGCAATGACACGTGAACTTCCAGCAGGAATATCTATGAGCAGCCCCTGACACGTGTGATGCAATGGCACGTGGACTCCTAGCAGGAGTATTTACAAACAGCACCTGGCACATGTGATGCAATTACACGTGAACTTCCAGCAGGAGTATCTACGAGCAACCCCTGACACGTGTGATGCAATGACACGTGGACTCCCAGCAGGAATATTTACAAACAGCTCCTGACACATGTGAGGCAATGACACGTGAACTCCCAGCAGGAGTATCTACGAGCAACCCCTGACACGTGGACTCCCAGCAGGAGTATTTACAAACAGCTCCTGACACATGTGAGGCAATGACACGTGAACTCCCAGCAGGAGTATCTACGAGCAACCCCTGACACGTGGACTCCCAGCAGGAGTATTTACAAACAGCACCTGACACATGTGATGCAATGACACGTGAACTCCCAGCAGGAGTATCTACGAGCAACCCCTGACACGTGGACTCCCAGCAGGAGTATTTACAAACAGCACCTGACACGTGTGATGCAATGACACGTGAACTCCCAGCAGGAATATCTACGAGCAACCCCTGACACGTGAACTCCCAGCAGGAGTATCTACGAGCAACCCCTGACACGTGGACTCCCAGCAGGAGTATTTACAAACAGCTCCTGACACATGTGATGCAATTACACGTGAACTTCCAGCAGGAGTATCTACGAGCAACCCCTGGCACGTGTGATGCAATGACACGTGGACTCCCAGCAGAAGTATCTACGAGCAGCTCCTGACACATGTGATGCAATTACACGTGGACTCCCAACTGGAGTATCTACAAGCTGCCCATGACACGTGTGAAGCAATGACACGTGGACTACCAGAATAATGCTCTACAAGCAACCACTGTTACGTGTGAATCGATAACACATGGCTGTCTAGCAAGAAAATTTACAAGCAACCCCTGCCACGCGGGAAGTGACGTCATAGGATCTCCTCTCAATAGGATACACATATAAGCATCGCCTTCCACGCGCGAAGTGATGACACGTAGTATTCCTGCTTAAGGCTCTACGCGCAACCCTCACCACTTGGAAAAGGAATATCCGAGGTCTTCCCGCATGAGAATACTCGAATACAATCATCTCCTGCCACGTGTGAGTCGTGGTCTTCCTGCGTGAGGATCTACAAGAATCTCCTGCCACGTGTGAGCTGTGGTCTTCCTGCGCGAGGATCTACAAGAATCTCTTGCCACGTGTGAGTTGTGGTCTTCCTGCTTGAGGATCTACAAGAATCTCCTGCCACGTGTGAGTTGTGGTCTTTCTGCGTGAGGATCTACTAGAATCTCATGCCACGTGTGAGCTGTGGTCTTTCTGCGTGAGGATCTACAAGAATCTCCTGCCACGTGTGAGTTGTGGTCTTCCTGTGTGAGAATCTACAAGAATCTCCTCTCATGCGTGAAGTTACGACACTCGGCACCCCACAGAACAATCTACAAGTCTCTCCTGTCAAGTGCTAAGTCACCTAGAGTCTACATACAAAGTTACATCAATCTCCGACCAAGTTTTTCAGATCCCTTTATTCCTGTTAATCCAGATGAGCCAAGACAAACACATAAATCCTCATCTAGAGAATATTCTTGCGTGTTAATAGATCTAGAAACCTACCCCTCGCAAATCATGACTACAACAGAAGGAAATAACTCCCTAATAATTTATAAACTAAAAAGGACAATTTTAATATAAGCTGAACTCAAGAATTCAAAAGTCTAGAAAAACTTATATTTATATGACAACTAACACATATAGCGTCACATCATAGCAGAAGATATACCCTTATATTTGCTAAACTACAAACATGACCGGAATCTTAGATCAGTCAGTAGTTTGTCTGTCTGTCTGTCTCCTGAGCTAAGGGTCCCGGGCTTGATTCCTGGAGTTAAAGAAATGTGGGTTTTCAAACTGATAAATTAACGGCCGTAAACTGAATGTTGTGTCTGTTCTAGATTTACATTAGTTTATAAATCGTTGTCTTATTTAAACAGTTGGTCCAGAAAGTGCACGCTATATACTTCAAATAAATGGAGGAAAAAAGGAAGACGCACCTCAATAGATGATAGACTAATGTACTCAACGGTTAAACAAGGCTTTCATTCATATCATCACTGACAAAAAACACACACGGGTGATTCGATAAACAAAGTGTTTAAATTACTTCAGAGTAAATCTTCCTTCGTTTAGTTGAGGCTGGCAGGTGTCATCACCAGTGAATGGGACGGCCAACCCCCACAGATACAATTAGGTGACGTTCATTATGAACCTCCCTCGTCCTCGCCTCCCTGGCCACTAATCTATGGAAGGTAGGCAGGTAAATCCGTAAACAAAGTGTTTAAATCAACCATAAATAAGTCCCCCACCTCCCTCCCCCGTCGTCCATTCGAAGGGTCCTGCTGACGACGCTTTGTAACAGCTGAGTGTCCCAGAGAGAATGACGTGGCGTTCATTAAGTAATGAAACCTGGATAGGGAAGGAGGGGAGGGATACAAAGAGAAGGTCGTTAAGTTTTCAGGACACTAGTTCCTGTAGGAGTCCGTAAATAATTACAGGCCTGAATAGGAGAAGGGGTTGGAATTAAAGAGCATATCTTGAAACAATGAGAGGTATATTTGGCTCTGTTGTGTTTTAAATGCAAGTTTTTTGGTTATTAGTAACTAAACATCCAAGGGAACAATACTAGATGGGTGTATTTAATTCTTTTTTTATTATATCCCCCTAAAGAAATTATCCCAATTTGGATAAATTCAACAACAAACAAAAATGGATATATAAAAACAACAAATAAAAATAAATGTGGTCATAAAACCAACCAATAAAAGCAAATGAGAATATAATAAAACAATAACAATAAGTGGGAATACACGAAACAACAATTAATACGAATAGGAATTTAAAATTCAACAAATAAACACGAATGGGAATTTTATTATTATTATTATTATTATTATTATTATTATTATTATTAGCACCGCGTCTTACTATCCGTTCGGGTTATACGCACTTACGCTAATGTGTAATGGTAGGATGATTGTGAGATGAAATGGAGGACCTACAGTTTAACGTGGAATCCGAACCACGGTGGAGGCCTGGCATTCCCCACATTCACAGGATGTCTTGTCAGAGGTAAAGGAAGGGTATGGTTATCAGATAAATCTGTGCCGGGGCCGAGGATTGAACCCCGGCCACCAGCATAGAAGTCTGACACCTTACCCCTAGACCGCCAGGTCACCCAATGGGAATTATAAAGGAATCAATAAATATGACTGGAGATACAAGGAAAAACTAAAAGCTCGAATGGGGATCAAACTTTGACCTCTTCATCCAGAGTTAAGCACATATAACTTTGTTGATCTAGGCTTTGTTGTCCTTTGATAGAAAAAAACCCGCTTTGGTGGCCGAGTGGTATAACGTGCTACTCTTGTAGTAGACTAGACTGCCAATGACGGGGAGATTTAGGTTCGAATCTCGGTCGGGTGTACTGAGAGTGGTTTATCCGAAATGGTTTTCCACATTCCCTCCCCACAAATGCGGGCTCACTTCCTCTAAATTACACCTTTCCAATTCCTAATCCATTAGTGTAATTATTACTTAAGCGTATAACCCGAACGGGTAGTAAGACGCGGTGCTAAAATAATAAAATGTTGAAAAGTAATCTGTTCATTAAAAAGAACTAGGTTATAACAACACAGCGCTGTCTATCTCGCTTTCTCTCTCTCAGCAATCCAATCAATGAAATCTCCGTCTCGAGACCCAATTTTATAGTGGTTTTCGAATTTATCTAGTAAAGGAGCAATACAATATCTCAAAACCAATTGGTCACCTTATTTTACCGTGTGAATTAAATGAGTATAAAGGATTGACACGGTGTGGTACTTAATTCTCAGATAGTCAACTCGTATTAAGCTTGGTTTGTTCTGTACAAGCTTTTTAAAAATCAATTACTGCATACTTAATCAACTTAACAAAGACCCACCTGGGTGGCCGTATGGTCTAAGGCACTACTATCGCAATGTACTAGACTGATGCAGATTGGGAGATCGAGGTTAGATCCTGGTCGGGTGCACTGAGGTTATTCTAAATATTTTTCGACTCTCCCTTCATGAAAATGCCAGTGCACATTATATAAATTAAACCTTCCTAATCCCCAACACATTATCGTGTTTAGCACATAGGCGTATAACCTGAACGGGTAGTGAATATAATTTGGTGATAATTTTTTTTTATAAATGGTCAGTGGCGTCATTAGGGCCGTTTTGAGGGGCCTTTAATAAGTAAGATTATATTATTTTGGGGGGACCACCGCGTCTTACTACCCGTTCGGGTTATACGCACTTACGCTAATGTGTAATGGTAGGGTGATTTGTGAGATGAAATGGAGGACCTAGAGTTTAACGTGGAATCCGAACCACGGTGGAGGCCTGGCATTCCACACATTCACAAGATGTCTTATCAGAGAAGAAGGAAGGGTTTGGCAATCAGATAAATCTGTGTCGGTACCGAGGATTGAACCCCGGACGCCCAGCACAGAAGTCCGACACCTTACCCCTAGACCACCAGGTCACCACAAGATTATATTAAAATTGGTCTATTACTCGTAGTTCTGTGAACAGTAGACCTAGATCCTCCAAGTTCTTATCGTTACTACAGTCCTACTGGTAGTTTTGTGAACAGTTGACTTCATTCACTCCCTCCATAGTCTTATCGTTACTACAGTCCTACTGGTAGTTCTGTGAACAGTTGACTTCATTCACTCCCTCCATGTTCTTATCGTTACTACAGTCCTACTGGTAGTTCTGTGAACAGTTGACTTCATTCACTCCCTCCATGTTCTTATCGTTACTACAGTCCTACTGGTAGTTCTGTGAACAGTTGACTTCATTCACTCCCTCCATGTTCTTATCGTTACTACAGTCCTACTGGTAGTTCTGTGAACAGTTGACTTCATTCACTCCCTCCATGTTCTTATCGTTACTACAGTCCTACTGGTAGTTCTGTGAACAGTTGACTTCATTCACTCCCTCCATGTTCTTATCGTTACTACAGTCCTACTGGTAGTTCTGTGAACAGTTGACTTCATTCACTCCCTCCATGTTCTTATCGTTACTACAGTCCTACTGGTAGTTCTGTGAACAGTTGACTTCATTCACTCCCTCCATGTTCTTATCGTTACTACAGTCCTACTGGTAGTTCTGTGAACAGTTGACTTCATTCACTCCCTCCATGGTCTTATCGTTACTACAGTCTTACCTTGTGTTAAAATATATTTTTATTTGTCTATAACGTATTTTCATCATATTAAAATAACAGTAGGTCCGTGGATAATACTTTCCTAGATCTACCGCAGTTACGTGAAACTGCAGATAGTACCGAACTATTATATAAAGTGATACTGATGTAACACACAAAAATACGGTAAAGTTTAATTGATAAATTATTCACATTAGGACATTACCAACATTAAATAAATTACATAATAATAATAATAATAATAATAATAATAATAATAATAATAATAACAATAATGTGTAATTACTATTCTCCATTCCTCTTGTTGAGACGATCACATGGTGATTATGATGATGATAATAATGATGATGATGATGACGGTGATATGATAGCTTAATGGCCACAATGAGGAAATGAAGTGGGGTAATGATGTAGGCATTGTGACTTATAAGCTATTATTTCCTTTAATTAAAAATAAATAAAATTGGTCAGTGATAAACCGGCGGTAACAGAAATCATCACAGATACTGAATCAGCGAATACGGGGGCCCTACTCTAAATGTTATCGGGTGCAAGATAAAAGAGTTTAAAAATGACCTTAAGAGCAGAAACTTCTTTTAAAAAAAAAGGGGGGGGAGTGAAGACAATAGCTGAATAAAACACAATAGTAGTCGTAGGAGACGAGAAAGTCTCCAAATACAGAGAGAGAGAGAGATAACGCAAGAAAATAAAAATGAATTTAATGGGATAAGAAGTTAGATGAAAAGGTAGTAAATAAGGAAAAGAAAATAATGGGAGGGGGGTGAAGAGAGAGAGAGAGGGGGGAGATGTGGAGCAGCAGATAGGAGTTCAAACAAAACGAGATTCTGGAAGAAAGATTCTACAAGATAAGAAGTTGGAGTGAATAGGAACTGATTGCAAGAAGTATTCAGATCCACGAATGAGAAATGAGGAAGCGTTAGAACTAGATTCCAGGCTGTTCTTGAACTTGGAAAACTCTTTTGAAATAGGCTGGAAGAATAATTAAGGAAATACTTCTACATGAATCTTTTAGTCCTCGAAAGAATTTTTTTTCTAGTTTAGCTTGATTAAAATTTGGGTCCGACATATTTTAAGTCTAATCACATGCATACTTTAAAATTACTTTTTTTAAATATTATATTTTATGTTGGAAGACTCCAGATTTAATAATACATAATTAGAATATATATTTTTAAAAAAGCAACATATATGCACTTTAAACAGGAGTAATACATATGTCAGTGGTTATGAGGACAAGGAAGTCAGTATCATATAGTCAAGCATTCATTTAAAGGGAAGGGTGTGGTTAGAATTCTGGTCGGACTTGCTGTGGTGTCTAAATGTCTACTCAGTTGCCTAATAAACAAATAATGGTACATTTCCTCTCCAATTCACCTTCCCAATACGCAGTGAAGTACGTAAAAAATAAGACTAGTTATTAAATCACTATAATTATGCTTACTAAAATTGTATATTTTTTTCACATCACCGCACCTTACTACCTGTTCAGGTTATACGCATATTCGAATATGACAATTGCTCTAATGGGGAACGGATTAGGAAATACACATTTTAGAGGGAATCTACCTGCATTTGCGTGGAAGGAGGGTGGTAAATCATTTAGGGAAAAACCACCTTCAGTAGTCCCTACCGGGATTTTAACCCAGATCTTTCAGTCATCAGCAAGCCATTCTAACACGAGTGTGACGCCTTAAGACTTTATAAAATAAACTTCAGTAAAGTTTTAATAGTAAAGATGTCAAGTCCAGGACATAAGCTCTTCATTACACGTCACACTGGAAACTAAATTTATATAAACATTTCTATAAGATTGAGACTAAAACTTCCTAAGTCATCAAGTTAAATCCTTCTCCCACCTCCATCGGTACGAGTGTGATGAAATCCAACAACTTGAGTGCCGGCCTTACTCTGTTTACACTAAGTACACACCCCTCCAAAAGTATTCATCGAGGCAAGAAAAGCTCAACAAGTGGTCTATTCATGCTATCTCCTTGCGATCTGAAATATCTCAAATACTATTTAGGGTTGATATACGGGGACGTGAGTCAAAGTAATCATTCTTGCAGTTTTTATAAAAGACAACAACAACTTAAGGCCGAAATTAAAATAATATTGCTTCATTTGATACGATTAGTCTAATTTTACACATTTAATAAAATCGACCATTTTTTTAAAATATTTTTTCATGGCCATCACGGAATTTGAACACGACTTTTTTTTATCTTTATTTAAAAAAGTTTTTGTTCCAATACTACTGTGACCATGACCAGTTTTCAAAAACGATTAAAATATTTCATGTATAAAATATCCGACACCTTAAATCAGTCAATAGCGTGTCTGTCTACTGAGCTAAAAGTCCAGGGTTCGATTCACGCTATGGTCTAAAGATGAATCATTGGTAAAATATGGGTTTTGTCTTTCACATTAGATAATTTAATGACTGGGGACTGGATGTTATTTCTGTCCTAGTCTTAAGATAGTTTATAAGGAATACGACAGTCCTAACAAGTCGGTAGTGGAAAGTATATGGCTTGAATAAAAAACTGACCCAGGCCACAGGCTGGAAACATTAATGTACGATATGTAAAATAGTGCTTCATGTATAAAGGTAAACTAAATATACTTTATTTATTTTGGCCAAAGGTCTGACCCGAAAATGTTTTCTTTACTATAATAGGTGAGTCCTATGTTTGTTATTTCAAATAATAAATAATTAAAGATAATCAAACTAAAAACATAGCAATAATTCATATGAATTTCAATATAACGTTTCGAATACTTTGATCAAAATAAATGATACGGAACTCCACACGGACTTTCTCGCTCTATTGTTTGAAAATGGAGATATTTACTCAAAACTCTTAATATATGTGAAAATAAATAATATACACTAGCAAGCCCAAGCATAAATTGCACTATACGTATGTAAAACTTTTTTGAGTCCCGGTTTTAAACTTTATAATTTTGTTTTTAAAGAATTAATGTCCTCATTTGTATGTTTGGACCGCTAAAGAAGTTCAATATTGGGTCCACAAGGGTAAACACTTCGTATTAAAATTTCAAATTCCATTTACATTTTTTGACATTTTATTAGATGTTGCAAATCTTCTTGCCATCGCATTGCTATTAAATTCCTCATTTATAAATTGTGACCAATAAAAAATGTAAATACTGACTATTGAGTCTAAAATGGATACAGATCATTGTTGTACAAACATTTCTACTAAGAGGTTTAAGGAAAAACAACATAAACTTTTAGAGACCTACTTATATTTAATTATTCTATGGCATTATTGCGTTAAAACTTAAGTATTATCTCTTTACAACTAAGGCTCACAAAATTGTATTAATATATTTGCCAATATCTCAGGAACTGTTGGATTTATAAAAATATATTTCATATAAAAGTTTTTTATTTTTAATAGTACTACAATTTTGCAATGACAAGTTATTTAGTATCTTAAATAGTTGTGGAGAAACGGAAGTTTATGCTTCTGTAAAATACCCCAAAATTCATTTTGATGGTAAAATGAAAATAGCCAGTTTATTTATAATCTTAATCAACACCTAGATACAAATGTTAATCAAAATAAATTTTTCCTCTTTTCGCCCTTTCTTAAACTACTCTTAATCTTAATTTTAAACAACCACACAAACATACATCATTGCAAAGAACACTTTTTGGGGGTGGCGGAGTCTTGAGATGTCGACATCCATCAACATTTCAGGTTAGATTTTCTTTTGTGGTCGCAATACTTTTAACTTTTGTGTTCGAAAAGTTAAAAACTATATATATTTACGTATAGATTGAAAGTTATTGGTTTTAAAAAAACATGCATATTATTAAATAGTTGTATTATTAAGAGACCTACATATTTATAACGATAAGTAATTTCATATCTCAAATAGTTTAGGAGATATTATAAAAAAAAGATAATTTATGCATCAGACCGGAGCCCTTAAAGTCATTTTGCCGAACTATTTAGAGGAGCCATTTTGTTTGGAATATTTATAAATGTTTAAAAATGAAATTTAATCAAAATCTTTAGAGCCGACTTTGAGAAAATCGACCTTATCTTTTTTTGCCACCCTAAATTTTAGGGTTAGATATCCAATTCCAATAAACCCTTGAGGCAACCTTATGGAAACCCTAGATATCAAGTTGTTGAACGATTGGTAAAATAGTTTAGGCTCTAGTTGGAAGTACAGACAGACAAACAGATAGACGGAAAGTAAAAAAACAACTTTTTTGGATTCAGGGGGGTCATGAAACGTCACGATTCATCAAAATCTTGAGTTCGATTCTTTTGACGATCACAATACTTTCTCAGCCTGTAAGATAGCGAGAAAGTAAAAACGAAGATGAAAATATTCGAACGCCTTGTAAATGTTGTAATGCAACACTCAATACAGTTGTACAATGTAATTTTAGATTTTCTTTTTCATATCAAAATAAAGTACCTATTATGATCGTGAAAATATCTGACCTCGAGATTTTGATGAGTAGATTTTAGAATTCTGTCTGACCTCATGTATGATTGTTTGTCCCCGGCCATATATCTGAAACCTTTAGATAAATTTCGTTCAAAACACATTTAGATGCTATATAGCAGCCTTTCCCAAATTTTTTGAATGGCGTACCACCTTAACAATTTTTGTAGTTGGGAGTACCACCAAGATAATGCAGGATACATTTCGGTACATTTTTTTATGGTGCCCAGAGATGTTACACATACCGCGTGGCTGTTATGTCTGAGCTTGAATGAATGTTGCCATTCCTCCAATCACTATTTAAATTTGTTTTACTTTTGGTTGGACATGGTCATTTTATAAAATTTAATGAGGCGTTATCTTTTCACGAATTTTTTTTTTTTTCGTTTCTCATGGTGTACCATCGGGAATACCTGTACGTACCACTGGCGGTACGCCTACCACAGTTTGAGAACCCTACTATATGCCAATACCTCGTGATGATATTTTAGTTTTGATCCTAGCCATAAAATGATGATTTATTAAATTACAAGTTTTTATAAAATAGCTCTGACATTTTTGTTAAAAATGTATATCTAAGAAGTGTTTGATCTCCCCATTAACACGGTGTACTTGGTTTTTGGGTAAACATTCGATAAGGGTAGTTTACTAATGCATGATTTTCAAAAATTCGAAATATTTTGTAAAGAGCTTTAACTATTTTATTTAAAATATATCCGAGGAGTGTTTGACATGACAAATAAAACTGTAATCTTTTTTTTTGGGGGGGAGTTATTTAAGGGTAATTTACTGATTATTGGATTTATTAGAATCGGTATATTTTGAAAAATGGTTCTAGCAATTTGTTTCAAAATGGGTAGCTGTTAAGTGTTTTAAGTTATAAATTATATATATAAATATATATATATACATATATATATTTATATACATGATTTATTTTTCTAAACAAATTCATTTAAAATAGTTTACTGATAAATGAATTTTGTAAAATTTGAATAAAATATTGATCTAGCAATTTTGTTCAAAATTGGTACCGAGGGACTTTTTTTACGTTATAAATAATTCCCTGTGTTATTTTTCTAAAATAAATAAATTTAAGGATAGTTTAACTAAGACAAACTATAAAAATTGGCCACGAATATCTAAATCAAAATGGTATCTGGGAATAGTTTTTCATTACATATAATATTCATTTTTTATTTAAAAAAATTAAATCTAATTTTAATTCGGTGGACAATGAATTATTGATGAAAATTTGAAATAAGTTAAAAATGTTGTAACAATTTTGCTTGAAATGCAGATATAAAGAGTATTTCTAAAACTTTATGTGTCTTTTTAACGAGGAAAACCTACTTAAAGGTAGTTTAGTGAAAACTTTTTTTTGAAAATTTTCATTCAATAATAATACACAAAATGAGAAATTTTGGGCGATAGGGCCAGGCCATTTATTTTTTTACTCTAAACTGTGTGGCTATAGTTTGTAAGAGAAAATGTTTATTCCGTGTACATTTTAAATAAACAAGGCTAACAGCGCTTTATACTGCAACTGTAGTAAATTTCGCATAATTCGTATCCCGCTTGCACCAATTAAAGACTAAATTTTTGACTTCGCAAGTATTCTATCAAAAGTAATGATGATTAGATACCATCCGACCCATGAAACTTAAATGGTCCTGTCCACGATTAAATACGTTATTGTGAATTTGTCTGGTTATCAGGAAAGTAGTGGATGAATTGACAGTTCTGGGCCACTTTCTCCCATAAGGTTAACATTGATCCACCACCCTGAATGTGGTGGATCACTT
>CABFVX010001513.1:86792-160985 GCA_902151425.1 Timema shepardi | reverse complement strand
CCTTGAACCCTCACAGTTACACTAGCTCCCCTCTACCTTGAAACCTCACAGTTACAGTAGCTCCCCTCTATCTTGAAACCTCACAGGTTCTCTCACCCAGTGGTGTGGAGCAAGGAACGAAAGCAAGCGTACTATGTACCTCCACCAAATGACGAGGGACCAGATAAATATTCCTTGTTTTAGCTCAATCCCGTGCAGTCACTACTGCTACTAGTTCATTGTGTCTTCCAAAGGTCCGTTCTTGGTTTTCTAGCAGAACTCACACTTTGATCAATCGTTGTATGAACCACACAATGCAGGTTTTTTGAGTTTCTTGAGGATAATGAACAAGACAAATGGCAAATGTTACTCAATTTTATATGTGGTTGCTCCTTATGGTCTCTATTGTAGCCCACCTGACAAGCCAGTGCAAACCACAGTATAAGAACACTTTTCTAGGGTGTTCTGGATTATTTTTACCCATGCACAGCAGTTTGTTATTTTTTAAATATACAATAAAGGTTGAAATCAGAGGTAGAATATTTATAAAAAATGTTATATACAAATTATATAATATGTGGAGTTACATATAAAGTACGAAATTATTTTATCACTGCGTCTTACTACATTTATGTACTAATTACACCAATGGTTTTAGGATTAGGAAGTTTTCACTTCTAGGAAGTGTACTCACATTCGGATGGAGGGAGAGTGTAAAACTATTTTAGAAAATACCACCATCAGTATAAGTGACATATTTGACTGTCAATTTCCTTTTCGCCGACAGTCTAGTCTTAGGTCATGCGGCCCCTGAAGCAGGTCTGAGTTTATATAGTAATATTGTCATTAAGGTGTACAAGATTGTTATAGTATAATTTATTTTTATATTTAAAGTGAAAATTGTCTATTTTTAGTGAGTTAGTTAACAGATATATATTTTTTCCCTAATATTTTAATCTTATCCATAAATTAAAAATAATGCCATTTTCAATACAAGCACTCTTAAAACACATCATATTTAGAATTGACTTAAAAATGAAAATTAATATTCATTAAATTGTTTGAAATTTTATCATCCATTCTCTTTCTTAATCACTACTTACAATTTAACAGGAGGGTCTTATATTAAAACCACTGGTCATTATGTCATGTTTGTATTTCCTATGTGTCCCTCAATTTGAGAATGACCCATAGAGTAATTGCTCTGTGATTGTGTCATGTGCTACATACAAATTTACTACACCCTTTCACACTAACACTACGCAGAGTTGCAATTTAGCAGACGTTTGGAAACAGAGGCTAGGTTTATTATTGTGCTGCGTCTCACTACCTGTTTAAGTTATATACATATGTACTCGTGAGTTAAGGACGTTGATGGTTGCATTTATAGGAAGTGGGGGGAGGGTGAAAAACTCCCTCAGTATACCCGACCAGGATTCAAACTACAATCGTCCTGTCATTGGCAGCTTAGTCTAACACAAAAGTGATACCTGAGACAATAAGGCCACTGAAACAGGTTATATAGGAAAATCAAAGTTACTTACACCCCTTAACTTAAAGCAAAAATCCCCCTCCTTTCACCCTCAGGAGTATCTTTGAAATCAATGGGGCTAAGGAGTCACCCTTAGGGTGAGAAGTATCCATGGGGGCTGCACTAAGAACACCCCCCACCCTCAGACACCTCACTGCCCTAAACCATAACCCCTGGGTAGAGGGGGTCACCTTGTACTATTTACTGGAACATCACTTTAGCAGCTTGATGAACCACTGGCGTAAGCTATCAGGATATGCGAACATTTACAAGATGGGTGAGAACTACGGTACATCGTCTTTCAAGTAAATATTGTTTGGTATCGAGAGGGACATTATGGCGCCTGTAGCACTTTCAAAATATTAAATACAGGGGTATTGAGCACTTGTGTCCAAGGAGTCAGGACAATACTGTTTGCAGACAATGATTGCTACTTCCTGCAATCTATGGCTAACTTGACTTAATTCCTTAGCAACTCGATCACAGTCAACAAATGCTACGTTGTAACTATGTATCATGCAATGTCACCAACTTAAGGTAAGTTACACTTACATAACTGTATATTTTAATTATCAATGGGAGATAATTTATCTCTTTAGAAAAAAAAATGTGCTTTCTAATACAAGTGACATATTTTATTTTACTGTGGATGTTTCAGGATCCCATGAAACAATTAGCATCATTAAATGAGATAAAAAATACACAAGGATATAGTGGAGTTTCCAAAAATTTGGTGATTAATTATAACCACTATTTGAATATATATATATATATATAAAAACAGTAGAACCTCATTATAATCGACATCACTTTTAACGGAGAGTTAAAAAATTGTTACAATAATAAAGGATGCTTATTTTCATCTGAAGAGTTTTACATTTCCAGGAAAGCAATTAAACATTGATTGTTGTTTTGTTTTGCGTAAACATGGATGTGCTGCATGACTCATACCGCTCACTAGCCAGACGAGTCACTGTCTGAAATTCCACGAGTTGCCACTCAACACCAGCACCCGCAACCGGCTCCATTTTATTCAACATCATCAGTTATTGGTTGCATGCATACAAACCTTTGAACCATGTCGTTAAGTAAGCCTAGTGTAGGACAAACGTAAACGTAGAACTCTTAGTTTCCACGATAAACTGTTAGTGATAAAAAAAACTCGAGGAAGCAGTTTCAGTGTCTAACATTTGTGCTGAGCACGAAATAGCCAAACAAAGCGTGCTTGATATTATAAAGTCGAAAAGTGAGATTCGTAACTTTGTTCTTGAGTTTAATGTAGAAAAAGAAAAGAGTGGAGTTAAACGTATGCAGATGCCTACTCTTGTTACGCTGGATGATGCAGTCTTCAAGTGTTTTCTCAGCTTCGTTCATCTGGGCTAGCTGTTCGAGGAACAGAAATTCAAGCAGCTGCTGAAAGACTGTCTAAACAGATGGGACTTAAACAATTTAAAGCAAGCTCTGGTTGGTTGTTTAGATTTCGTCGACGCCACAACATTTCAAACAAGAAAATTTGTGGGGAAATTTTGAGTGCAGATTTTGAAGCTGTTGAGTCATTTAGAAAAAAACTGAATGATGTGATTAAAATTAGGATTATCAGTTGAACCAAATTTTTAATTTTGACGACATTGGTTAGTTTCGGAGGGATCTACCTGACAATACATAAGCTTCAAAAGCCGAGAAAACTAGACTTGGCAGAAAAATAGGCAAGGAGCGTGTGTCAGCTTTGCTGTGTGTGAATGCAGGTGGTAGCCATGTTTTTAAAACCGTTATCGTTGTAAAGGCCAAAATCCTAGGACACTAAAAAATGTTCACTGCTCTAGTTCTCGCAATGCATGGTTTACAACTGAAATAACAAATGATTGGTTTCATACAAAGGCTGTACCAGCAATTAAAAAGTAACCAGATTGAACATTTAAAAATTCCAGAAGATGGAGTAAAGGACCTTTTTTTTTTTAGATAATGCACCAACACACCCTGATTAGAACAAATTCTGCAGTAAAGATAAGAAGATCAAGTGTAAGTTCCTGCCCCCAACACAACATCCGTGTTCCAGACTATGAACCCAGGTGTGATCAACACTGAAAAGTGGCTGTTTAGAAGGAAATTTCTTGGTGAATTACTAGGGATTGAAGAGCCATCCGCTAATGAAGAAGAGAGGAGGGGACAACAGACTCTTCAAAATTTAGAGTCATACAACATTCAATCCACTATTTATAGCTTTGCTGATCCCGTGAAAGAAATCAAACGACTTTGGCAAGGGCATGAAAAAAGCTTTTGGATAATGAAGAAACAACTCCAGAAGTAGAAAATTGTGAGAGAGAATACTACCGTGACACTCTTCTGAGAGGGGAGTGAGATAGAAGACTACCAAGACACTCTGCAGAGAGGAGGAGAGTGAGATAGAAGACTATCGTGACACTCTGCAGAGAGGAGGAGAGTGAGACAGAAGACTATCGTGACACTCTGCAGAGAGGAGGAGAGTGAGACAGAAGACTACCGTGACACTCTGCAGAGAGGAGGAGAGTGAGATAGAAGACTATCGTGACACTCTGCAGAGAGGAGGAGAGTGAGATAGAAGACTATCAAGACACTCTGCAGAGAGGAGGAGAGTGAGACAGAAGACTACCGTGACACTCTTCAGAGAGGGGAGTGAGATAGAAGACTACCAAGACACTCTGCAGAGAGGAGGAGAGTGAGACAGAAGACTACCGTGACACTCTGCAGAGAGGAGGAGAGTGAGACAGAAGACTATCGTGACACTCTGCAGAGAGGAGGAGAGTGAGACAGAAGACTATCGTGACACTCTGCAGAGAGGAGGAGAGTGAGACAGAAGACTATCGTGACACTCTGCAGAGAGGAGGAGAGTGAGACAGAAGACTATCGTGACACTCTGCAGAGAGGAGGAGAGTGAGACAGAAGACTATCGTGACACTCTGCCCGGAGGAGGAGATGAATCAGTTTCATTGGATAATGTGGAGGCCTGGCTTGAAGCAGACAAAGATGACCCTAGCTTCCAGCTTTTGACTGAAGAATAAATTGTCGCCAGTGTAACTGAAGAAGCAGAATCTTCAGAGGATGAGGAAGAAGAGGAAGAAAAGGTAGGAGACACTACTCAGCCTACAATTAAGGAGAGCGAATTGAAAGATCGTTTAAATTTTGTTATTCAATATGTTGAGCAATCAGCATATGAAAATGTGTTTGCATATTACGAACAAGTACAGCACCTCCGTCAGTTATTAACTGAAGAAATGCGCAGCAAACAAACCCAGCAGAAAATAAACTATTTTTTTCAAACCAATTAATGTAAACAATCAACATGAACCAGGACCTTCTTGTTCTAAAGATTAATGCAGTGTATACCTGTGTATACAGTGTATATCTTTTTCAATCCAACCTATGTTGAAGGTGTTTTTATTTGATATATAATAAACACTTTTTATAGCTAACTATTGTAGTTTCATTGATGTAGACTCCATTTTCAGGCTTCCTCTTGATGCGTGGAAATCAAGTTCTAAAACACGATGATGAGTATAGGCTATTTACTTCATATGACACCCGCTTTGGTGGCCGCACAGTCTAAGGCACTACTCTTGTGATTGACTAGAATGCCAATAAAGGGGAGATCAAAGTTCGAATCTTGGTCGGGTGTATTAAGGGTGGTTTTTACAAAATGGTTTACCCATTTCCTTCCATGCAAATGTGAGTACACTTCCTATAAATAAAACTTTCCTAATCCCTAAAAGCATTAGCGTAATAAATACATAAGCGTACAGCCCAAAGGAGTAGAAAGACGCGATGCTATAAAAACATTAGATGATATCGGCAGTTTCACTTATAAATCATTTGGTAACTTAATAGATTATTGAAATTGATATCAAATTTCACATTAATAATGTAACAGAGCTCTAAAACTACTTTCAGTGAGTAGACTGATTCAATATGTTTGTATATTTGGGGTTATCCTTGATTTACTTGCCATAATAAGACAAAATAAATAAGTAGATCCCTAACTATTTGAATAATAATAATTTTTAATATATTTATATGGTTTCCTTCTTAGATTTTTATTTGAGTGTTGTAGTTATTTATGAGTCGTGTTTTTAAAGGGTTAATTATAATTTATAGAACCGGTATTTTTATTTTTTAAACCTTTTTTTCCAAAAGTATTTTATATTTATAAAAATGAGGGTAGTTCTTATTTTAAGAACATTGTGTTGTTTTCCTATATTTTTAAAATCCCATGTTTTAAAGATATGGTATTTTCATTTTATGTTTCTTTTTATTGGTCACATTTTAAACTTATGATTATACTCTAACTTGACTCAAACTCGATAGCGTTTTGAAATAATTGACTTGAATGAAAACACCAAAAATAGCAGACCTCAAATATTAACAATTAAAATGAATTTGACCATAGTTTGTTATGTCACACATTTTGACAAAATATGAAGAGGAAGAAATATTTTATAAAACAAATTAAATAAAAATCAAAATAGCTCAACTTATTTTTGATATATTGTTATAATTTGTAAAAATAACTATTTAAGCACCTACCTACCTGTTTTTTTTAAATAAAAGTTATCTTAGTTTACAAACCCCATGACTTGTTTAGAATGAGAACTAGTCAGACGTAATAAAATGTGTGTTACCTTTTTCCATGCTGTCTTTTAGGTTCTCCAAATTTTTGACTTGCTGTTGTAAGAACTGGTTCCTATCAAGAAGTATGTCAATCATATTTTCAAAAGCTTCAAACACAGGTACCTGGAAAAAAAAAAAGTTCCACAAAATTTAGTAAATAAAGTCTAAGAGAAGACGATGAAATGTGAACCAAGGGGTTGTTTAGTGACAAGTAGCATGTGTTGTTCGAGTATGTGGCCCGATCATTGGTTCTGCTTTGGACTACTTGTTTACAATACAAAGATATACAGCACCAATAGAAAATACACACATCTTCGGGGTCGGCAAACATATTATACAAAGGGCCAAATAGTCAATTGTTCAGGCTCTGCAGGCCAATTCAGGGATATTTATGTACAAGTCTACTTAAATAACAAGGGGAAAAACAAATTTTCACAAATACAATGAATTGTTTGAAATATATTTTTACTGATGATAAAAATGGAATTACGTTTTTTGAGTTAACATTTCCCCAAATTGGGGCTCAAAGTTAGTACTCCCTCTCATCAATAACCTATTGATGCTAACCTGTATTGAGATTTTATGTATTTCATCTTTGAAAATGTATTTTCCCACAAGTGCCAGATACAGATATAGAACCCCGAGCATATAATTTTAATTGACCATATTCATTGCTTGGAAGGAATTTTTAGATTCTTATCTTGAAATCTGCCTTCTAGCATGTCATCACACTGCAGATTAATCACTTCCGGTTGAAGATTTGGTGGAAGCTCCTCAACTGTACAGTCAAATGAATTTTGGAATATGGAAATGTCTTCTTCACTTGCATCATCAAGCTCCAACAAATGCTGATGGAACTATAGTTTGGGTCTAGAAAATATATCCACTGTAAACCTGTGTGGGAATGGCGATTTTGCTTCTTTTAACTTTTGACAGCATGAAAAATGCACAAAGGACATTATTTATGACTCAATCAACGCAGTTTTAAGTTGAATCCATTAAAAGATCCTACGATATCTGCGGCAAATACTAGTTTCCAAAGCCCTACAGTGATTGATAATAGTGGCTGGAGGCGGTTTTTTCTCTCACTGAGAAACATTTTAATCTCTCTTCTAAGTTCAAAAAATATCAATAAAACATTACCACTGCTGAGCCATCGAGGTAGGGCAATTCAGGATATTCAGCTTTCATTTATGAAAAATAATAACACAACTGATGATGGTTAAGTCTACGAAAATGAATGAAGTTCACCATTGACAAGACTGGTTCAAATATTTCCCACAAAGTATCTGCTGGCAAATAATATAATGAAGCACTTTTATTTTCACGAGCCTTGTAAATGTTTTCAGTAAGTCTTACTTCGTTCCACGCATATTTTTACCACCATCAGTTTTGACACATTACAGTTTATTCCACTTCAAATTGCACTTTGTTAGTTTCTCAAGTTTCTTGAAAATACTTGTGCCTGTAGTTGTTCCACGCAGACTATTCAAACATTCCCTCTGTGACATGTGGGGCATGTTACAAGTGTATAAAACAACATTTAACTATAAAGCTCCCCACTTCCCCCCTGAAGAGACGCCACCCGTAAAGCCGTCCGACCCCACCTGTGCTGCCAGTCTACAATGCACCGTCAATTGTCAAGATTACATAGTGTGCCAGTGACGTAACACTCAAGAGGTTAACGGAGACGACAGTAGAGCTATCCAACAGGTTCTACAAGGTTCTGTATCAACACCATATCTCTCATCGGGCCAACGCATGCGCAGTGTGCCCACTCCTTTCCTCTCTTTGCCCCCCATCATGTTCTACAAGGTTCTGTATCAACACCATATCTCTCATCGGGCCAACGCATGCGCAGTGTGCCCACTTCTTTCCTCTCTTTGCCCCCATCATGTTCCTATTGCTCCATCTCAAGGATCATGTTGTTATGTTATTTGGACTGTATATTGGCGTGTTTCGCCTGTGCATCACCAGCAGCAGCGCTATCTGTGGCAGATGTACAGTAATCTGTAAATATATACCAAATTTTCTTTAAGTTTAAGATTGTCAAGTTCTTTCTGAATTATCTCTTTTGGACTTAAATAATCATTTAAATTGCTAATTAATTCTATTTAGACTTAGAATATTTGTGTTTTTATAATTATCATTTGAGACTTGGATGTTTATTAATTGTTTACTAGCCACTAGATGGCCGGTTTAAATATCCAAAATTAACACGATGGGCTTTTGCCATCACTTTTCTCTTTTACGAGTTCACTTTAATCTATTTATCTTGAATATTTTTGGGTCGTAGCCACCAGATGGCACTGTTTGACTTTTAAGGCTCTATTTAGTAACTCGTATCCAGACCACTAGTCACGTGCCTGTTTGTAATTTATAATAAATTATGTATGATGGACACTCGACATCCCATTTATCTTTGAAGTCACTTTAATATGTTGATGTTTAAATGGATAGGTTTTTGATTGACGGCAAGGATATATTTTGTTATAAATTATTTACGTGATGGGCTTTGGCCATTTCATTTGGCCCATTTTTGGTCACTTTGAAGAGTTAAGGTTAAATTGTTTGAATGTCACTTAGGGACACTGTTGGTTATTTTTGGCCATATTAAGTAATTAGAATGCTGGCCTCTAGTTTGATGCTGTACTGCAACTTAACTTGTTTCTAGACCAATAGATGGCATGCTTGATGCTGGTTGTTAATTAACTTATCCTCCATACGTAAGGTAGCATGTTCTAATGTTAACTTGTTTAAAATTTATGCCGATAGGTAGCTCCAACGCAGCAAACATCTGTCGACTCAGCAAGAGCCAAGGAAAACCACTCAAAGTCATTTGCCTCGTTATTTAATTGACTATTGGTGTTGCTCCCAATGTCCTCACCACTTAGAGCAACTGTTCTCACTGAAAGGCTGATAGGATATATACATATTTTTCCTTAGGACACATTTCTTTGGCTGCTACAGTCAAACATGATTTAGTTAACATGCCATTAGTAAACGGCTCTGTTTCCTTGGCTAGCAAATGAGCTATTCGTAAATTTACTTTAGTTGCAGCTTCATTTTCATTTTTCATTTTCGTGAATTGTGTTGTGATGAGATATTCCGTTTTAAAGTTTCCACAATGCTTTGTCATCTAATTCGGTAAAAAATAATTCAAACTCCACTCTACCTTAAAGGCACAACATTCAAGGTTCATTTTTCTTTTCTGATTTTGACAGCGACATGATGGATAAAGATGGGTAGTAAGATGAGAACAAAATGTCGCAAAGCAGCGTGGCACTGTTATAGCTGTGTGGCGTCACAGCAGAGGTCACCAAGCAATGTGGGAATGTGAGGCTATAGGAACACCATACACAGTATTTCTTGCAACTCAACTCGATAGTCGGCCGATCTGTTATGGCACATACTTTGAAATTTTAAACAATTTAAAAATGTGTAATTCCATTCTTAGCTTGCAGGCTGGATTTGCCCGCGGGTCATAGTTTACCGACCGATGGTTTTAAACACCAAAAAAATGAAATTTTATTTTAATAAATAGTAATGTGAAAGCAAAATAAGATTTATTTCTAGGACATCAATAAAATGTCAAAGCCATTGATAAATCCCAGTAAACTATGATTCTTTTTCTACTGTGCTTTACTACCTATTCAGGTTTTACACATATGTACTAATCACGCTAATGTGCTAGGGATGAAGATGGTTAAATTTAGGAAAAACCCCCATCAGTACATCTGACCGGGATTCTAACCCTGATCTCCCCAGTGTGATGTGAGTGTGACACCTTAGACCAGAGGTCTTCAACAAGTGGCCCACTGATGTACAAAAATAATAATTTTAAGAGAAAAAAATACAAATATAAATTTACATTTTATATAAATAACTAATGAAATGAATCTGTATTTTATTTACATATTTTACATTATTTTATAAACCAGTCTTGATTCTTACGCAAAGAAAAATATAGTGTTTTTGTAGAAATGTTTGTTGAACATTGGCAGATGACAACTCTAGTAGACAAGGGTGGGAGTACTATTCCGGGTGCACTCAAACAACTGTGGGTGTTTGTATTCGCTCATGGCTGCTGAGATACTCAAGACGCCAGTATATGGTGAAGTCAGAGCTTCATCTGAGCTTACTGTATGTTACAATGGCTTTGTTTGTTGGAGTTTGCCAGAAGCCAGCGTGTTTAGTGTGTCATTAATTGGTTGGTGTCATGAAAGAATACAACTTAAAACCTCATTATGAGACTAAGCATGTTGAAAATTTGACACAGTGGGAGATTTAAAGAAACAGCTACCAATTCAGTAATTTACAATTAAGAGACAGAATGTAGAAAGTGAAGCTGGTGTGAAGGAAAGCTTTACTAAATTGCTTCTAAATCAAAAACTTCCTCAGAACCAAACCTTTCACATACGACAAATTTATAAAAGAGTGCATGAAATCAATCAGTTGCTGATGTATTGTGCTCATCTCATAAGCATTTTTTGTTCCAATGTCATCCTGTCTGGGGTAACGGCTGCCAGAATTATAAGGAGTTGGCAGGATGTACAGAAAATGCTCTCAAGGATCGTGCATCCAAGTTAATTCTTTACTTTATAGTGTTAGAGACTCACTGAAACTTATTGCGTGAGGTTGGCGAGACTGGTTGTGGTAAACGCAGGGTAGTGAGACAAGAAGATGGCGATGTGTGGATGTGGACGGGACGTGTGCGAGCGGGGGTCGTGAAAAGGGCTGTATTTACACAACACGTGTGTAGTTACCATGGATCAACAAGTGCGCGATCTGGACCATGTGAGGTACAATAAATCAGAAGTGGGATAAACACAAAATATATCTATTTCTTCATTAAGTGCGTGACCAGTATCCCATATGTTTAATGGCATAAAACACCTGACGCGTTAGTCGTAAATTTCATTTAAGATACACGTCTTGAATTTAAATAGTAATAATAACAAGCTGCAACTGCTGATAAAACAAAACAAAAAAAGTTTTGAAAAAATAAACAAATTGTCATGGATGATGAGCGATAAAATAAGACTTGAAAACGTGGGTACATCGTGGTCGCCATCTTGCTAGTGTGGAAAACGCTTAAATAAATAAAAATGTTTACCTATCTTGAGTTACAAGTGTATGAAAACGAACAAATTGTGAATTAACTTCCAATAGCCCTTCAAAAATCAAACAAAATGCAACAACAAAATCAAAACCATTTGGAGGAAGGAGCTATAAGCCATGAGGAGGTAGTGGCAGGACATCATTCGGACTTGGTTATGTCCATGCAGGATGTTCTGAACCTAATCTTGGAAAGTAACCGCCAGCGTGATCAAACTCTTTTTGAAATGAGATTGCAGCAACAGCAAATACCAGAACCAATGTATAATATAATGCCTGACTTAGCGAAAACCATCCCCTATTTTGATGGTGAGTCATCATGAATCAACACGTCTGAGTGGCTACAGATAATCAACACCACGGCGGAACTCCATAAATGGCCAGATCCGTTCAAGTTAGAGTCTGCTAGGACTCACCTCAAAGGTGCAGCTCAACATTGGTATCAATCCCGTCTATCATAAATAGTTAGTTGGGACCAATTCGAACGTAAATTTCGTCGGACCTTTGTGGGAACTCTAAGCCTCCCAGAAAAATTTGATCAAATGAAGAACCGTGTGCGAGACAAAAATGAAAATACAAATTTTTATTTTAATGATAAAGTGCGGCTATGTAAGACCCTGGGATTAGAGTTCACAGACACTAAGAAACAACTTTCAATTGGTCTGTGGTCACGGTAATTAAGTACTCTCGTCATGAGCAAACACCATGATGACCTGGATGACCTCCTTCATGACATAAGGGATTTTGAAGAAGTGAATGCACAGCGATCAAAACGTGTTGCAGCTCGTCCTGGGAAACAGGTTTTGTGGAGATCGAATGAGCAACCTAGGCTAGGCCTACAAACCGGAAGTGATATGAACAACTCAAGAGATTAGTCAAGCAAGAGGCCGACCATCTCAAAGTGTAAATAAAGCATGAGCGGCCAGATTCAGTTTATTATCAAAATGAAAAACGGGAACCACGTTGTTTTAATTGTCAAAAATATGGACACCTTTCTCGAGACTGCTTGAAGACAAGAGGACCTATAAAATGTTTAGCTTGTGGCCAAGAGGGCCATAACAGGCGTTTCTGTACTAATAGAAACAGGCAAGCGGAAGAACATATTCAAATCAATTGCACCGAGAGGAACACAACCGCAGATTTGGAGAAATACCTGAAAGAAGTTAAGATAGGACCTGTATCATTTATGTCGCTAATAGATACAGGCAGTTCCTGTTGCACAATACAAGCCACAGCAGCCATCAAGTCTGGATTGCCAATTCAACCTTGTAAAAAGAGTTTACATGGGTTTGGGAACACTAATGTGATCACTTCATTGGGTAGAATAGTTTCAGATATATCTATGGGTAGTGCAGTAGGAGGTGATGTGGAGATGCTGGTTGTCCCGGACAATGTACAAAGTACCGAGGTCATCATCGGAAGGTCTTGGACAGAACGGCCAAGTGTGGCATTTGTTAAGTTAGGATAACATTTATTTGTTGGGAATGCCGACGAAGATCCCTTTAAGAAATTAAATCTACCAACAGTGACAAAGGATGAACACTATCAGCCAACAAATTGCAAGAGAATAGCATTAACTTTGTTCAAGTTGTGTCGAATGTACCTCAAGACGGCCAGCCAATGTTTGGTGGCGCTATTTATAAGACAGATGAGAACGGGGAGTTCTCCATACAAATCATAAATAAAGTACTGAAGAGATGTACATGAAGAAAAATGTCAGTGTGGGTCGTGGTGAAATAGTGAACATGGTGGATGTTGATCTATATAGACCTACGCAACACATCAGTGACAATGGCTCAACGCGTAAGATTATCAGGAGAGAAGACCTCCTTATTGATGATTGTGCTAATGAGCAAGACATAATTTCATTAGTGAATTTAGTGAATGAGTTTAGTGATTGTTTTGCTTCAAACCTGTCAGAGTTAGGATGCACTGATTTGACCAAAATGAACATAGTTGAGGTGCCTGGCAGCAATCCGGTTGCATGCAAACCGTATCGAACAAACATACAAGAAAAGGAAGCAATAAGAGAAATAGTCAAGGAATGGAAGGATCACGGCATTGTGACTGAGACTAAGTCGCCATATGCGAGTCCGGTGCTACTGGTAAGAAAGAAAACCGGAGAAAATAGACTGGTTGTTGATTATCGACAGCTAAACCAACAAACCATAAGGGATAGATATCCATTACCCCACATTGACGACCAATTTGAACAACTTTCTGGTAGCAAGGTGTTCACAGTACTTGACTTAGCCCACGGATACTTACAAATTCCCTTGACTGGGGAGGTGAAGGAGAAGACTGCGTTTGTTACACCAGAGAAAACAGGTCAATTTGAAAGAATGGTGTTTGGTTTGACTAACGGACCAGCTGAGTTCCAGCGTGTGATGAACCGTGCATTAGGTGGATTACCAAATACAATATCGATGTGCTACCTGGACGACATCCTAGTCCCCGAAAAACATTGGCCAGAAATGCTAAATAGATTAAGACTGATCTTTGAAGCCTTGAGACGGGCTCACCTTACATGCAAGCTAAGTAAATGTGAGTTTGGGAAGAAGACCATTGAGTACTTGGGGTTTGCAATTAGAGAAGGCACCATACAACCCGGGGCACGCAAGTTATTGGCAATCAGTGAGTTTCCTAAGCCCAATTCTGTCCATGAAGTAAGAAGGTTTCTAGGGATCACTGGATTCTTCAGAAGGTTCACACCTCGCTATGCCGAAAGAGCTGAACCACTCAGTCGCTTATTAAGAAAAGACGCTCAGTATATGTGGGACGAAGAGCAGAATAAGGTATTTGAAGACCTCAGGACTACCCTCATCCAGGAGCCTGTACTTAAAACTTTACGATCCTAATGCAGTCACTGAACTACACACAGATGCAAGTGCTCAGGGGTTGGCTGTAATGCTCCTACAAGAAGGTGTAGATGCTCGTATGCACTTAACATAGTGTGTGAGCAAGAAAACTACAGATGTGGAAGCTAATTACCACTCAAGCAAACTTGAATTAATGGCTATAGTGTGGTCCAAGGACCGCTTGAGACAATTCTTGCTAGGCATTAAATTAACAGTGGTGACTGATTGTCAAGCATTAGTTTACATGAATGGAAAGCGAACGACCAACCCACAGATTGCTAGGTGGTACAATTTTATACAGGAATATGACTTTGAGGTAAAACATAGACCAGCTGAGAAGATGGTCCACGTGGATGCCATGAGCCGTGCACCAGTGAACTGTGAACAAGATACTATGGCAGAAGTGATTAGTGATAGGTGTGAGGTGTTTTTAACCCTATCTGTTGAGGATCAAGTACTAGCAATGCAATATAGTGATCCAGAATTAAGGGACATTATGCGCATACTCAAATTGCCCCAACAACACAGAAATAAAGCTGAGCGTAACAAGGTAGTTGATTTGGAACTTGTAAATGGGAAAGTGTGTAAAATTGAGAAACATAATCAGCAGACGTCCAAACTTTTTGTTATCCCTAAAGTGATGAGAAAAAGTCTTACTGTTAAATTTCATGACTTGTCTGGACACTTTGCAGTCGACCGTACTGTTGCTAAGATGAAAGAAAACTATTGGTTTCCTGGCATGAAACGATATGTTAAGCATCATATAGCTCACTGCTTTGAGTGCCTCCTGAGTAAGGTCCCAGGGGGCGAAAAGCTGGGTTGTTCAACCCAATACCTCCAGGCACTCGTCCCTTCCAAATAGTGCACATCGATCATTTAGGACCTTTTCCTCGAAGCTCAAAGGGTAATTGTGAACTACTTGTAATCGTGGATAGCCTGACAAAATCTGTGCATATCTATGCAGTGCATGATACGTCCACCAAAAGTGTATTGAAGTGCCTTGATCTTTTTTTTGATGAGCGGGGTCTACTGGAAAAAATAATCAGTGACCGAGGAACGTGTTTCACTTCACATGTTTTGAAGAATTTTGTGTTTCACGTGGAATATATCATGTACTAAACTCTGCCAGGCACCCCCAAGCCAATGGGCAGGTAGAACGAGTGAACCGAACCTTGACACCAATGATATCCGTTTCATCACAGTGGGCAGACTTAAAGGACTGGGATAAGAATTTGAAGAAGATTCAACGTGACCTCAACACCGCTATCAACAAGACTACAGGGATATCACCCTTTGAGGCACTGCACGGGTATCGACCTCGGCACCCCGATGGGGCACTTAGGAGTCTCACCGATGTACCTGGGAACAGCACGTACCAACCACCCACAGCAATACAAGAAACAGTACGCAACAAAATCATGGCAGAACAGCTCCACCAGAAGGCTTATTTTGATAAGAGAAGGTATATCCATCCAAGTTTTGACATTGGAGAAGTGGTGATGATGCGACGCCCACCAGTGTATACTGGCGAACCAACAAAGGGGCAGTCAAAGTACAGAGGTCCTCTTGTGGGGTTGAGAGTGTTCCCAGATGGCAACACTTATCGAGATAGTCAATTAACAGGAGATGTTAAACAGAAACACTATGCCACCACTGCGCACGTTTCTCAAGTCATGGGGTAACAAAGACAAGATTGATGATGGTGAACCCGTGAGTGATGAGTCCGAAGACGATAGGTCAATTGGATCGAAGCTGAAGACAACCAAACCTGATAGCAGTCCTGTGACATCTCCAGACAGTTCTGATGTTGGTGACACTGGAAGAGATCAAGACAACCCAAGGACTCTACCTATTCGAGAACGGCGTCAGCCCAAGTACCTCAGGGATTTTGTCACCGGAGCGATGTGATTATTATGGTATTGTGTGCCATTGTATATTGTGTATACCATCATCTAGTGATAAGATAGTTTAAGGATTAATTGAGGTATTTGTTAATGTCATGTGTGAACAGACTTCATTGAGGATGATGAGTGCTACAGGATGGCCAAGTGTTAGAGACTCACTGAAACTTATTGCGTGAGGTTGGCGAGACTGGTTGTGGTAAATGCAGGGTAGTGAGACAAGAAGATGGCGATGTGTGGATGTGGACGGGACGTGTGCGAGCGGGGGTCGTGAAAAGGGTTGTATTTACACAACACGTGTGTAGTTACCATGGATCAACAAGTGCGCGATCGTTGGACCATGTGAGGTACAATAATAGTTAATGATGAAAGGAGGGATTTGACTGATGCAGAATAGTTAGCTATAATCATGTCAAGGTTATGGAAAAGAAGGCAGTCCTTTATCCTATGAAAGGAACTACAAAATGTTTTAACATACTTGGCATTTTAACGGTAGTCTTGAAGAGTGTCAATCTCGAGTTTACAAATCTATCTGCCGCTATAATCCGCTATGGCTAGTAAACATGAAGGACTTGTTGCGTTGATAAAGAAAAGTGAGGACGACTCATACTTAATGCAGTATTACTGTATAGTCCACCAAAAGAAATTATGTGATCATGTGATGAGGGTTGTCATAAAATTCATGGACTCTATCAGAGAGGTTCAAAACTTTGTTCTATTTAAATTCATAGTATGGGGATGTTTATTTTTCTGGTGTTTGTTGGCTTTCCAGAGAGAAAATGTTGGAAAAGGTATTTGACCAGACCATACAAATTTTTATGTCAAGTAAAGGAAAATCTGCGCCTCAATTCAATGGTCCTGGGTGGCCGAGTGATTTTAGTTTCTGTATCGACATTACTGAACATCTTAATGTTCTGAACACAAGACTGCAATGAAAAGAGAACTTAATAAACAATATTTATGACAGCATCAAATCTTTTCAAAACAAACTTAGCTTATGGGGAATTCAACTCCAGAAACTGTCAAAGTGTGAGTATGCCCCTGCATCAGCCGAGCTGAAAGAAGAAGTCATGTCAAGATTCAACCTGTTTGCCAGGCCCGTCAGTGCGTGTGGAACTGATTGAGTTGCAGTGCACACAAATTCAACGTTTGACTGCATGTTTTGAAGATGATGTCACTGTTCAGAGGCAGAAATGTTTTCAAAAATAGACCAGGATAAGAATAACTGACATCCACCTAGAAAACACTCTTTAGAGTCACAACATCAATAATAAGAGCAAATATTGACCAACTTGTTAGAAATAAACAGGGCCAAATATTTCAATGAAAATGTTTAAAATGTACTGTATGTACAAATTACATATCTAAAATGATAGTTTTTGAGAATTATCATCGAACCTTGATTGTAAATTGAATATGGTTTGTCTTTGCATTGTAAATGTATGGTTTTTCCATGCCTATTTTACCTTTCAATAAACAAAATATGGGAGTATAAGAACAAACTATTGTGATATGAATATTGTTACATTGTCACAAGACAAGAGACAGAATAACCCTGCCCTAGACCATGGGGCCACCTAATGTTCAACTGTATTGAATTATTGTCTAAAAGTTAAACAACAGGTTATTTTATTATATATTATGCATTTAAAAGGTAAGTACATATTTTACATATAATAACATACCAACAAAAGGCAAGGCTATTAAAAACTGTATTTTAAATAAGACCTGTCTTTAATCAATGTATAATGGCAGCCATTTTTAATGAATTTGTGGCAAGAGGTTTGTTTCATATTGAGTGTATTGTACTATTAATATTCAGAATTTAAGTTAAAGGGTTGGAATATTTTTTTCTTCAGAGATGTGTTTGTACACACTGAAGCTGAATACAATCCCTAGTTTCATTTAGGACTACCTAATGTAGATACAATTATTACGTACATTCATCAGATGAACAAATCCATACTTGACCCTGATGTCTGTTTCCACGTCAACCTTTTTCCAGCTGAACTGGTGGTTCTCAATGGAGTATGTGAACTGCTCATCACCGCCATCACTGGTGAGAGCTTTTCTGGTTTCGTTGATGTATTCTTCGTTTCCCAGAAAAAGTTGCCGGCTCAGATGATTCAACTCCAACGAAGAAAGCTACAAACAAGTTATTTTTACATAAAATTTGTTTCTAACGATTGTTTATTTCATCAACAAACAAGGATAATATCAAATAAAATGTTTTCCACCTGCATCTGGTAGAGACCTCTAACAGATGCAGGTGGAAAACATTATAGCTACACCATCTTAAAGTTTAGAAGCAATTGTGTCCAATCAATTGTTGAAAAGTCCTGTTATTTAGCCTATATACCATAAATATTGCTTCAACAGGTGAAGAAATGTATTATATTTGTGCTCACATGAATTATTAGCAATCAATAAAGTGAGATCTTGGTTGCTCCAAAGATATTTTAAAATTGATCCGATGATAAAACCGGGGGTATATTTTGAAACGTATTTCAAAATGTTAATCTTCTGGCGGTGGGTCTACACCAAGGTCAGAATATGTGCCAAAAGAGCAAGTTAAAAATTGGTATATGAACTGGACTTGGATATTTGCTGGCTTTACATTGTGAGAGAGAAAACCTTTTGATAAACATTTGAATCTCTGATGAATGACAAGTTGTTCTAAACCAGCAGAACACACATTTTGTCAGTTTGAATCTGACAGAGGAAACTGTAATAGCTGGGTAATCTTGATGTTTGCCAATGACCTAAGATTCTGTGAGTCAAGAAATGTGTGTTTGTCCCAACAAGAAACAGCTTAGCAAACAACTCATGAGTTGATCAAGTTGCTGTAACACCATTCCTACAAAAAACCACCCATTTCATACAGCACCTTTATCAGGAATAACTTCCGCTGATGATTTCTTTGAGGAATGCTCATACAAATAACCAGTTACTTACAATTTTATGCAATTTAAAGAGAACGTCAAGCATTGTCATTGCAACCATTTCTAAAACAATCATAGAAAATGCAGCCACATGACTTGAGAATTGCTTAGAAAAAATTGAAGGACACTTAAAAATAGAAAGGACTGAAGAATTTGATAAAATGCTCATAGTAAATTGTTTAGTGTAATAAATAGTATGAATAAATTAATAAATAGCATGCAGTTATTTCAGTATAAGCTTACCAGTAGTAATTTATTTTGCACAAGCTTATTATCAAAATGACATTTTCTTAAGACTGTCTTAATATAAGGCTATAATATAAAACTATGTGTCAATGATTTAGCTGAATATAAGTTAAGTTAGCTGTAGGACATCGTTATGTAGCAGCAAGCTTCAGCACTGTTTCTTATTCTGTATAGTAAGTTATAAAAAAAAGTACACTATGTTGTCATTTCTATTGATTGATATTAAGGTTATGTCTTCTTTTTTATAATAATAATAATAATAATAATAATAATTATTATTATTATTATTATTATTATTATTAGCAGCGCGTCTTACTACCCGTTCGGGTTATACGCACTTAAGCTAATGTGTAATGGTAGGGTGATTGTGAGATGAAATGGAGGACCTACAGTTTGACGTGGAATCCGAACCACGGTGGAGGCCTGGCATTCCACACATTCACAAGATGTCTTGTCAGAGGTGAAGGAAGGGTCTGGTAATCAGATAAATCTGTGCCGAGACCGAGGATTGGACCCCGGACCCTAGCTCAGAAGCTCGACACCTTACCCCTAGACCACCAGGTGAACCTTCTTTTATATTCCCTTATTCCCAATGTTATTTAAATTATTGTATAAAAATATGTTATAAATGTATGAATTTAAAAAGTTAAATTTCTAATAATTTCTTATGTTTAATTTTATTAAATTCACAATTTTATAACATATTTTTATATATAATGATTTAAATAACATTTGAAAATGGTGAAAAATCGCCGAAACATATTGTCATAGAGGAAAATTATATAAAATAAGGAGATGGAAATAAAAAAGAAGATGTAGCCTTAATATATTTTATTACTCCTTAACAAATAAACAAGAATATTATTAGAAAAAATTTGATTGTTGTTTTGTTTTGTTACTTTAACAACCAAGTGTTTGTTTGTTTTGTTTAGCGCCCATGTTTTAGTCATGATGAAATAAATTGATTAAAAGTCTTAACCAATAACTAACATTTTATATCAGTCAGTTAACTAACTAATGTGTTGTTTATATTAATCAACACAAAAGTAATCTGCGCAAAATACAACAGGTTATGGGCCCAGGTGGTCATGTTTTGTGTTTGTACGATTGAAATATTTCCAAGTTAGGTGTGGTGGTTTTCTTTGTCTTAAGGGAAGTGTTCTGCTGGTCTTGAAAACCTGTAAAATGAATTCTTCGCACTCGACACGCATCAAAGCCTTGAGCAAGTAAAACTTTGATACATGAAACTCCAAGTGAAATCCTTACTTGTAAAGAATGATGCCTGGGAAAACGTTATTGGAGAGATGGTTAGACCGAAGATAACGGAAGCTGACGTGACAATTGAAACTGCAGCGAAGTCCTGGGATGTTTCTGACAGGAAGGCTCATTCCGATTTAAACTTAGCTATCAATCGATTGTAGCTAAAGAAAATAAAAGGGTGCAATATTGCAAATGAAGTCTGGTAAAATTGCACAGCATTTATCAATCAAAAGGACCCACTAGAAAAGCAACGCTTATGAAGAAACTAATGCTACCCAAAGTGGAGGAAAGTGGTGATGTGATAGAACGTGTACAAGAGTTTTTCGACACAGTGGACAAGCTTCATAAAATGGAAATCAATGAAGATTTGCTAACAATCATGTTGTTATACAGCTTGCCACCAAGCTTTGAACACTTTAGATGTGCAATAGAATCATGTGACAATCTCCCTGAACTGGAATCCTTGAAGATTAATATATTTGAAGAAAGCGATGCGAGATAATTGAAGCAATGTGACATCATTTCGATAGCCATGTTGGCAAGTAGTAACGACATCAGTGGAAGCAACCAAAAATTCAGGAAGGATGAGAAGAAATCAGATGTGGTAAACAAGGAAAGCAAGCATTTTCCATACAAGTGTCATCGCTGCAAAAGGGTAGGACACAAAATTGCTGACTGTACTGCAAAATTTAGAAATGCATCTGAAAAGGCGAGTATAATAGAGGAAATAGATTTCCTTATTAATGCCAATGAAGAGTCAGCATTGAACACTGAAGACCCCCACCATGCAGGAAAATGGTATCTTGATAGTGGGTGCACCTCAAATATGTGCTAAGATAAAAACAAGTTTGTGAATAGTCAAAAATATGAAATTGTAAAGCTGAGCTTGGTAACTAGTGCAACCACTACAGTTGAATCAAAAGGTACTGGGAAACTTTTAGTTACTGACAGTGACAAAGAAAAGTTGTTAGATTTGTAAAATATACTATGTTCCCGATCTAGAACAGATTTGATCTCTGTTGGCAAGATAACCGATAATGGTTATAAAGTAACTTTTAAGAAAAACTCTTATATAATTGATGACCTGGCGGTCTAGGGGTAAAGTGTCAGACTTCTGTGCCGAGGGTCCGAGGTTCAATCCTCAGTTTCGGCACAAAGTTATCTGATTGTCACACTCTTCCTTTGCCTATTACAAGATGTGTATTACTCACAACTTGTGAATGTGTGTAATGCCAGGCCTCCACCGTGGTTCGGATCCCACATTAAACTGTAGGTCCTCCATTTCATCTCACAATCACCCTACACATTAGTGTGTGCATATAACCCAAACAAATAGATGATGATGATGATAATAATAATAATAACAATATTCTGTAATTCAAGACAACAGCGGTTGTGAGAAAATATTCGCTGAGAGATTTGATGGGTTGTATTACATTCAAGAAAATGCAGAAAATGCGAAGGTGTCATCCAAAGATAATAAATATTCAAAATTGGAGTTATGGCACAGAAGGCTAGGTAGGACACTTAAATTTTAAGGATCTAATAAAGCTTTTGAAAGAACTCGACATAAAATTTGATCAAAAGGAAAGGGTTTGTGTTTGTGAAATGTGGATCAAGGTAAAGTTTATGCAAACTCATTTTCCAAAAGAGTCATGTCACAAAACAAAGCTTTTGGAAACTGTGCGCTCAGATTTGTGTAGCCCAATCTATAGGTGGCACGAAATATTTCATGAATTTTGTTGACGAATCTTCTTTATGGAGCATCGTGAAGTTCTTGAAGTCTAAGGATGAAGCACTAGAAACACTTTAAAAAACTACCAAAGTTTGGTAGATAATAAACAGGATGAAAGATAAAGTGTCTCAAATCAGATAATGGGAAAGAATATCTCAAACGTGAATTTAATCATTATTTGGAAAGGTGTGGCATCACTGGAAGACTTAGTGTTGCCAACACATCTCAGCAAAATGGAATCGCAGAATGAAAGAGCCGCACACTGGTGGAGATGGCAAGATGTATCTTGTTAGAGTCAAATCTTTAACCATGTTTCTGGGCAGAGGTCATGTCAACAGCAAACTGTCTGTGAAACAGATGCCGTTGCAAAAGTATTGATGGTAAAATAACATTCACACAATGTTGTGGTAGGAAGCCTGAGCTCACGCACTGAATACTTGTGGAAGAAAAGGACACAGCCGTGATAAAACACGTGGAAAAGAAATATTTCAACAGTGTACACGAAGCTGTGTGTTCTTGGGATATTCTGAAGAATCCAAAGGCTACAGAGTTTGGTTAACTACTGAAAGAAAAGGAGAAATCATTAGGGATGTAACTCTTCTCAACAAGTTTCTGTCAGCACAGAAATAATGATTTTGCCTTTGAAGAAGTTCACGACAGTAAACAGCAGAACAAACACAAGGGGAAGAAAAGACAATCCCAACAGCAGAACAAACACAAGGGGAAGAAAAGACAATCCCAACAGCAGAACAAACACAAGGGGAAGAAAAGACAATCTCAACAGCAGAACAAACACAAGGGGAAGAAAAGACAATCCCAACAGCTAGAACAAACACAAGGGGAAGAAAAGACAATCCCAACAGCAGAACAAACACAAGGGGAAGGAAAGACAATCTCAACAGCAGAACAAACACAAGGGGAAGGAAAGACAATCCCAACAGAAGAACAAACACCAGGGGAAGAAAAGACAATCTCAACAGAAGAACAAACACAAGGGGAAGAAAAGACAATCCCAACAGCAGAACAAACACAAGGGGAAGAAAAGACAATCCCAACAGCAGAACAAACACAAGGGAAAGGAAAGACAATCCCAACAGAAGAACAAACACAAGGGGAAGGAAAGACAATCCCAACAGAAGAACAAACACAAGGGGAAGGAAAGACAATCCCAACAGCAGAACAAACACAAGGGGAAGGAAAGACAATCTCAACATAAGAGAAAACTTGGGTGGACTCCTGAATCACATCATAGAAACAATGACTATCCTATCTGTGAAGATGAAGATTTGAAGCAAGATGATTACCTGGACGACCTCGTATTATTAGAACAGGAAATCCTGGAAGGCGTACCAAAAGGTACACCGTTAACAATGCAGGTCTAATCCTTGAAGAACAGCTTGAATACGCCAGCATTGCAGAAATATCTTTGAGAGAAGCTATTGCTGAAGAAATAACAGGAGGAACAGTGCTCATACACATCCCCAGACAAACTTCAAATGTCAGAAGTTGGCGGTTATATGACCGCTGTTATGACCAAAAATGGTGGCTGACGTATATTTTGGAGAAGAATGAAGAAGATGATGAATTATAAGTAACATTTCTACATCCTGCTGGACCTTCTCCATCATTGTCATATCCGAGGAGGCCAGATGTATTGTGGATATCGTTGAAGGATGTTATTTGCAAAGACAATTCTACCACTCCTACCAACATTTAACTAAGTAGTAAGTGTTATAACTGCTTGAAATAATTAATCTAATGAAGCCCATGAGATAATAATAACTATTGTAAAACTGCACTTCACTTACTTCATAAAAGCTAAAATTCTTTAGAAATCCACCTTGTTTTAAAATAGTTTTAACTATGGAGCCATTATCCTCACACTTTTAAATTTTGACAATCATTTAACATGAGTATAGACTATGCACAGTATTTTTTGGAAATATTTTGGCAACACACTTTTTCACAAAATCAAACTTTGATTTTGAGTTTTGAAAAAAATGTGTTATGATATTGCATGTTGTGCTGCAAGTTATTGGAAAGAGTAAACTGACACCACTCCCACCTCCGTGGCTTAATTCGGAGAGCTGCTATGAGGGTTAGAAAATAAACTCTACATAGCCATATTTTGAAAACTGTTAGAGAGATTTAAATAAAAATGGTTGTTTTTCTTAGTCTCCATACACGCTATCTATATACCAAAGTTTATCAACATCTGAGATGTCAGGTAGAATGAGAGTGTTGTTTGGACACAGACAGAGAGGGTCGCACACTTCCTGAGGAGGAACTGTCTTCTGCACAACATCATAGAAGGAAAGGTTGAGGGAAAGAGGAGTCAAGGAAGGAGGAGGATTGAATTATTAGATGACATGAAGGAGAAGGCATTGGCGGTCTAAGTTCACTGACAAACAGAATTCACATGTTGTAAGACAGAACACATAGTAATAATAATAATAATATATATAATGTAGAGCTTGCTTGGTTCATCCTTTCTTGGCTGAAAGTAGGCCTATATTTATTTTAAGCACCCCACCTTACTACCTGTTCAGGTTATACACATAAGTATGTAATAAGTAGGCTATTTAGTTTGAGATGAGTCAGTCCACCTGACCGGGATTCATACCTCGATCTCCCTGTCATTTACAGTCTAGTTTAAAACGAGAGTAAGACTTTAGCGGCTCACAGATTAGTGTGAATGTTTTGTTTATTTTGTGACAATGGAAGATAATTTAAAGTTTCTAGTGTTTTTAAATAGAAGCTATCATTATAAAATTAGCATACCTAATAGTGAGATTATGTTAATAATGTAAAAGTTGTCCATTATGTTTTGTGAAGAGAACCAGGCGTTACTTCCAATCAATCATGATACAATACAATTCAAACAGGCGTAAGCTTCATCTGTGAGTTCTTCGATCATAATCAGCCTTAACTGCTTCATTTCTATTTATATACATTCAGGCCACAATTATTAGTCCTCAAACACTCCCTATTCGATAGCGGTGATTCATTTACATGTCTACAATACGATAAATAGAGAAAATCTAAGACACGCATTCCTAAAGTGTCAACAAGATTTTTAAAAATCCCATGGCATTTACTGCTGCCCAAAAGTTGTTTTTCACCTGTCCACAGTTGATAGGCATACATATCATGAAGTTGTAGAAATAGGTTATCGAATATATGGTTATCATTTCTACCAAATTATTCTATGAGCAATTTTTTTATAACAATTTATAATCATTGCCTAATATATTTCCTAGGAATGCTTTCAACTTCAAATAAACCAGGTGGGTGGTAAAAGTATGTATAAAGGACAGTTTATGTACCAATAGGCCAACTATATTTTTTTAAGTTTAAAAATATGCGTAGGAAAGACTCCAAGGTTCTATATTGCTGAGTCAAAATTCACTCTTTTTTCTCCATTTATTTTAGTTATTAATGTGCACTTTTTGAACGGAGTTATATATAAGCAAATGACTTATAGAAGAGGCCTAGCTTAAATCTATAAAAGACACATCACTGACATCACTGTGAAAGTGTAAGCCCACATTTCCTGCCATGTCGGGAATCAAACCAGGGACCCTTAACTCAGTAGAGAGACATGCTACCAACTGAGCTAAGGTGTTCGATGAAATTCCCACAAGTGAAGCACATGAAATAATGCATGTGTAAATTGTCAACAAAGTGTGTAAAAACATTCGTCAGCCCTGCAATAGACAGCGTTTTTAATTTACATGAACACATTACACTAGGGATATATAAATGTTATATTTGATCTTGATCCTGGCATGAAAGTGTAATTGTAATAAAAATAATGTATGTGTTTATAAACTAAGTGTTTGGTTCATCAGGAAAAAATCGTAAAGGAAAGGTTTTTGTTTACAAGAGCCTGGAATTTAAACAAAAGAAAGCGCGAAATTGAATCCAGTAGTGTGTTTATTTTAAAATGTTGATTGGAGATGACTATTAAGTTCATTCTAAAGTTTTAAACCAGTTTTATTTCTACTCCACCGTGTCCTTCATCCAGTCAGTCAGCAAGTAATATAAAATTTCAGTTCATCTTGTTTCATTCATTAAACTAGCCAAAGGCTAAGAAAGGTTAAATTGTAGAAGAAATAATAATGTCTCAGATTGTGAACGTTTCTTACCTTTCCTGTCCAAGCTGACACTTCGTCCAAAATAAGCATACTAAAACTCTCGCCATCCCATTCCGTCTGCAATCTGTAGAATTTATTGCTCCCCTCTTTCGGTAATCTACATACTGTTAACATTTTTAATTTGACAGATCTAACTAGACATAAAGAAGATTTTAGTACGAAAAACCTTATTGCCCACTCTTGTTTACAACTTTACAGGGCTACCAAGCATAAGCTTTAGCTTACCTCAAGGTGTAAGATATATGGGCCTGTCCACTGATCTCTTTACAAACTGAATAGACATGAACACACACCTTGCAAAGGACCAAAGCATGACACTCAAGCTGGTTGTCTGCTAGATTCTGAAGGGACATATCTTACGGTTTCTTTCAATGTTCTTGAACAAAAACATGTTTCTCGTTTGAAAATATTAAATTAATATATCACACTTGGGTCAATACACCTTTGCATAAAGGATAAACAATTTATTTTCACAGGTAAGAATTTACAACTAAAAGTAAAATATTTGATTATATTAAAATATGTTATTAACATTCTGCTAAGATTACAATATATTTAAAATCAGCTATTAGATTGTATATTGGTTTCAGAATTAAATAAATATACAATATTATAATGGAAGTTCAATAACTATAATAAAATAAGGTAGATAGTAACAATATTAAATTTGTTTGAATGACAAAATTAGGGAAGTAGGTATTCTTACTTTGAGACGATCATTTATCTCATAGGCTTGTAAAGGTAGGTCAAATCAGTGTATCGTATCATGAAATAAGTATTCTTTACGCCGATACATTAATAATTCAAGGCCTTGGTTTGACTTGATTTTACTTGTATCCGTATCTAAGATATACAAGTATTCCATCTTTATATCCGTATCTCACGCTGTCTGTTTTTGTGGAGGCAATATCTTTCTCTGTACAGTTTGCTGCTGCCATGTACATTTATCTCTACTATTTACAGAAAACAAAGAAGAGGCAGTCGTTGATGAAAACAGCTTTTGCAAATTGTGAAGTGTACAGTGGTTCAAGTTTATTGCACGATTTAAAATTTAAATCTGTGAGTGGTCAGTACAAGAACTTCACAAGGATATCACCCATTGAATTTGAGTACCTCATAAATTTGATTGGGGATCAAGAAAGGTTTGCCATAACTTTGGCTTTTTGGCAACTAGTATTTCATACGCAATCCTACAATATATGTTTAAAGTCTTCAAGCACTCAATCAGCAAAATTGTTTCAGAAGTCTGCTCGGCTCTTGTTAACAAACTTAAACAATACATTCAGGTATGAAATAAAATTATAATATTTATAATATTTTATTTTACATCTTTTAATAATTCACTACAGTTCATTTATAGACTCAAAAGCATAAATAGAATAAGGCTGGAAACATTTACATACTCTAGAACCCTAATAGAATAAGGACTACCATCAGGAGGCTGACGACTTGTTTCCAATGCATTACGACGTGTCTGTTGTGGCATGTCTGAGATTTGTCCATACAGAAAATAGTTGCATGCAGGTGTAAGGCTGTAAAAAAAAACCTGTTTGATTTGACAAACAACCCCAATATAGCACTTTCAAGAATTGTTCTCTCGTCTATACTAAATTTCTATAGCTTGGCCACAGCCATTTTTCCAAAGTGTTGGCAATCTTCCATATACTCCTTACTTGTTTTAAGCATTTCAAAAACTTTGTTGGGACGTTTATCTTCCAGTGTAGCTCTTCTCTTGCGTGGGATCACAGATACTTCTGTTTGACTGGGAGCTGGTTTTAATTCGGTGTCTTCCTCAACATTCTGGTCAGGGTCGTCAATAGCTTCTTCATTTCCTTCTCTAGGTCCTTCGCAATAAATTGTACCATTCCCCGTCTGAAATTTAAAAAATATTTACTCAATTAGTGGAATTTAGACTTTGTTCTTTTTCTACAGTTACAGAGTGATCATGTTTAAGAATGTTCAAAAAATATATTTCACTAGAAATAAGTCAAATATTTACCAGCCTCGGTGGCCGCAAGGTATAACGTGCCAGTCACTTGTAAGACTAGCTACCAAGGACTGGGAGATCAGGGCTCGATCCCGGTCGGGTGCACTGATAGTGGTTTTTCTTAAATAGTTCCCACGTTTTATCTCCAAGCAAATTCGGGTGCACTTTCTATAAATTACACATACCTCATCCATAAAACATTAGCGTAATTAGTAAATAGGTTTATAACCCGAACGGGTAGTAAGACATGGAGCTAAAACAAAAGCCAAATAGTTGTATAAGTGATAACATTTAAGGAGGATTATGAATTTGGTACCAAAGTTTCGTTCAAATAGAAAAAAAAGTAGAATATTAGCGTACAAGTCTCCTTATTAAAGTTCATTGACAAAATAAATCCTTACTTTTTTCAGTTATAAAGAACAGAGGAGGATTGGTTTTTTGTTGCAAAACAGTTTGATGAACTGTGGAACTGCCCTCACACACTAGGAGCAATAGATGGACTACACGACGCAATAATACAGTGTCCAATGCTACAACTCTATGTTGGTTGATGTAGGCTGTCAAGGCTTATTATACAACGGGGGGGTTTCACCAACACAGATTGATATAAACAACTAGAAGAGAATCCTTACACCCTCCTCAACCTTCACCTCTAGTTGATAGCTTTACTAAATGCATTCAATATGCCCTCATAACAGATGAAGCTTTTGCTCTGACTAAGTATCTGATGAAAGTACATCCCGGGCTACACCCAAGAAATTATAAAGAAATAATTTAAAACTATAGGATTTGCAGAGCACACGGAATTGTCAAAAACGTTTTTGGAGTAATTTACTTTTCTTTACGAGTACTCAGAAAAAAATGATTTTGGGGCCTGAAAAGGCTAGCCTTGTGGTTATAACAGTGGCTTGCCTTCACAATATTTTGAGAAGACAACCTCATTCAGCCTACACTGCTACTGGAACTTTTGACCCTAAAGAAAATAGTCATCTGATCGAGGAAAGCTGTAAAGCACTTGAGAATGAGACTGCCACGTCTTTACTTCCTATCAGAAGCGTCCCTAGGAAGTCATCTATGAGAGCCAAATAAATCAGGCAGGAACTATCGAATTAACTTTTAAATGAGGGAAGAGTCGAGTGGCAAGAGAAGTATTCGTAAAGAGATCTACGATTACATAATGTACTGTTGATTATAGACTGACCAAATTTCTATCGATCTTGAAGCTCCTGATATTGGCGAGTAGCGAAGTCTGTCGGACAAAATTTAAAACTAAGGAGTAGTTCCGGAATAGGTGGTGATCTGGATGGCAATAAGTGGAACTAAATTTTTAATAATATTTTATAAATGATTAATTCAATCTGTGCTAAGTAATGAGATTTCTTTGTACCTTTTTTATATATGCAATTTTACCTTAATGTCTTTTTGTTATACCTTGTATTTTAAAAATGTCAAGTCTTCAACTATAATGCCATTGGTCCTTTACTTTTTTATCTTGCGAACTGGTCGCTGATTGGCCTCATCAAAAATCACGATTTCCTGTTCAGGGAGATTACGCTGTTCACTCGTTCATTCTCTCTTTGGATTCAATTAACGTGAGACATAACATTTTGTTTTCTTCTTTCTTTTTAAATTGCTTGATGAATCGTTTCAAATTTAACATGTAGTCTTTTTCCTTTTTGTTTATTTCTTATTTTAATATTATGAGGTAAAGTTTCCGTGTAGTTATTTTTCTGATTATGACTTGTTAGGTTTTTATTATTATGTAGTTTTTGTATTGTAATGTAACGCAAAAGTTGTCAAACATGAGACCTGTTTTTTTTATGTTATGGTTTTGTATAAATCGGCATCCTATAGACCACGCGATTTAAAATGTAATCAAACAGGGGATTAGGTATAATGGTTGAATACTATTTTCTTTGTCTTTATTAATATTATTTTGTTCCTCTGGTCTTCTACTGGAGACATCTTTTATAAATCCTTTTAACAAATCGGTAATGTAGTAAATGTAAATCTGTTCTCCTTTGCCTTAAATTAACCTTATATAATGTTTTATTTTTTTTGTCTCTTAATAAATACTAAAGTCCTTTTTGTAACTGGATTATGATTTAGAGATCCCTGTGGGAAACCACGTGTTTTGTGTAACCCTCTTAACCTCCTTTTGTTTTGATTAATTATCTACTTATGCTCTCTTTCAGTCTTGGCTAAGTAGAGTAAGGAGGATATATATATATAAACTTTTCATTCAGCTCAATAAGTGTTACTGGTTACCTTTCAAAAGAGGCGATCAGTACAATAATGTAATTTAAATTTTTTCCTTTCAATTCTATCGGATTATTTTAGATTTTTTTAGGCTAGAGAGAAGTAGCGTAGCTATACTAAGAAGTGTAAACTGCAATAATAAATATAATACCAATTATCTAACTTATAGCTTATGTTTTAGGTTGAACCGATGGTTTCATTAATATTTGTTCACACAACATCAAAATCTCAAAAAGATAGTAAGTTCAAAACTCAGATAGAAACAAAACAACTTTAAAATATGTTAACTATGCACAGAACATAAAACATTGTCTACGGAGTCAAAATGAAAAGGAACTAACACACAATTTTTAGAAAGGCCTAAATGTGAAAACAACACATAATTACAAAATCCTCGTGTAGTTACTATCATCTTTAAAATATTAACTAGGGCTTATACTGTTTAACTTATCTGTAATATATGTCCTTTGCACGCAAAAAATATATAATTTTAGGCAGGGCCGCACGTAGTGGGGGTGTAGTTTGCCCCAGCCCCCCGCTCAGCCAGGGGCCCAATCACCCAAACAACTTTTATTTTAGAAAAGTTAATATCATTTACTATTTCTTTAATCCCAGGTTTTTTAAGGTAGTTTAAGTAAAATAAATGGTTGTTACAATATTGATTACTAAAATTGTTAAGACTATCATTTAGGCTTGGAACTCACCATTCTTATTTAACACGATGCACACGGTAATTGTACAACATGACTGTTACATTACGACAACAAAAAATTAGTTTTAAAGAATGTATTCATGCACCACACTATTGCGCACTCACACTGATGCTTAAGGGGCTAGGCCTTGACAAGCATGATATTTTAAATATGTTTCGACACTCTCGCTGAATGAATGCTCGTTTACAGTCATACAAATGGTTAGAAATACAGATTATTTAAGTATAACTAGCTTCAAAAACAAATAAATAAACAATTTTATAATCATATTAATGTCAAAGAGAAGCATTTATTAGTATTCCAGTCTTGTAATTTCATTTGCAGCACGGAGTGTCTGAAAACGATCACGTGGAAGAAGTTTGGTTAGTATATCCGCTAACTGGCCTTCAGAGGGTACATGCTTGATGTCAATCTCATCGTTCACATGCTTTTCACGTATGGAGTGGTAACGTATGTCTATGTGTTTAGTTCTCTTGGTGGAACTCTGGGTTTCGCACAAGACGCACTGCACTATGACTATCAACAGCTAGAACTGTGGGCTCTCCCATTGTTCCCCCAATGTCAAGTAGAAGATTGTCTAAGCCAGATGACTTCTTTGGCCGCAGTTGATGCAGCAATGTACTCAGCTTCGGTAGTGGAAAGGGAGACAGTTTATTGATGTTGACTAGCCCATGTTACAGGGCCGTTACTCAATTGAAAAAGGTATCCAGTTGGGGAGAGTCGGATGTCCAAATTGTTCGCGAAGTCAGAGTCCGAGAAGTCAATTAATGGGGGTGGATTCTCACACCTTGTAAATTCAATGCCATAGTTGGATGTGTCTTTTAAATATTTTAAGATGCTTTTGACTGCATTCCAAGGACTTGGTCCATAGTTTACCAAATATCTAACCACGTTTCCAACTGCGTACATAATGTCTGACCGACTAACTATTGCAGAAAACATCAAGCTGCCAACAGCTTCTCTATAGGGTACTTTTATTTCTTCATTTTCCCCTTTGTTTGAACTCAAGTGAGTGTGTGGATCAGCAGGCACACTGATTGACTTAGTCTTCAAAATCGAATCTCTTGATTATTTGTTTGATATAGTTGGCCCGATGTAAAAATATTGATCCATTCACATTATTTTGTTTTATTTCCAGACCCACAAAGTTATTTGGTTCCCTGATTGTGACTTCAAAGGTTGTCTTCAGTTCATCGAGTACAAGTTGTAGTGCCATTTGGTTTTCAGCCATGATCAGCCTATCATAAACATATAATGCATTTAGAACCTTTGCTTCATTGAACTCACCTCGATAAACACATTTATCTGCAATACTTTGCTGAATCCATACATTTTCAGGAAATCGTCAAATTGTTCGTTCCAACAACGTGATGATTGTTTGAGGCCATAGTGACTTTCTTAACTTGCAGACAAGGTTTTTCTCAACATTGATTCCATCTGGCGGAAACATGTAGATAACTTCCTTAAGTTCACCATAAACAGATGCAGTTTTCCCTTCAAACTGCATGATCCAATAGATGTGTTAAGCTATGATAGCGAGTAGGACTCGTATAGAGTCATACCATGTTGTGGGAGAGTAGGTATATTGGTATATTATAGTCGATCCCTTCTTTCTGTGAAAAACCTTTAGCACATGGCCTTGATATATATCGTGAAATGTTTTCATCTCCGGTGCGTTTTACTTTGAAGACCCATTTTTAAACTATAGCATTTTTACCAGGAGGTAATAAATAATACTAGCGCACAGACGTTGTTCTTTTCCAACGCATCCAGTTCTTCTTTGATTGCATCAGTCCACTGCACTGCATCGGAACTCTTAATGGCTACCTCGTAGGTTTGTGGTACATCTATTTCCACTAAGCTAGCTTCATAGCGTTTGGGAGGCCTGATGACATATCTTGGTCGCAGCTCATAATTTGCTTCAATGTGTTCAGGTTCTTCATTGTTCTGTTCGGGATGTTGAGGGCCTACGTCCTCCTGCTGAATTCTTTAATCGGAAATATGTGTGTTTTCTTTCAATACTGGGATTACAGTGTTTCTTTGAGGAATAAAACTAATTGCATTTTCATTGAAAATCACATTTCTTAAGACTGTAATTGTCCGTGTACTTTGATCCAGCAAACGATAGTTGGTTGAGTTATCATCATATCCCACAAGTATGTGCTAATTGCTCTATGACACAGGTTTGTTTCGCTGTTCCTTTGGTACATGAATGTGTGCCTCACTGCCAAAGGTTCTTAGATGTGACACCACAGGCATTTTTCCAATACACATTTCATAGGGTGTCGAGTTTGGTGCTTGAGAGGTGGGAGTCCTGTTTAGAATATAAACAGCTGTGTTTACTGCCTCTGCCTATAAATATGTTGGCATATCATTTGCATATAACATTGAACGTGCACTTTCCATTATGGTTCTCATGTCACGTTTGGATCTAACATTTTGCTTGGGAGTATAACGTGCCGTTGTTTCAAACTCGATTCTATGTTCTGACATATAACCATTCATTACGTGATTACAGTATTCTGTCCCATATTCAGTATGTATGGTCTAAATAGAGTATTAATATTTATTCTTGATCATCTTTGCAAAATCTTTGAAACACACAACAACATCTGCTTTGTGCTTGATGAAAAATACAACACGACAGCCCAAACAGTCATCCTTAAATAGTACAAAATATTTAGAACCCTGAACTGTTAGTGTTGACATTGGACCACACACGTCACTGTAAATGAGTTCGCCTGGTTTGGCCTTGGCATGCTTTGAGGGCGAGAATGGTAACCTGTGCTGTTTACCATACTGACATGACTCACCGAATAAATCATCAAAGTCAAACATTTGGTGACCATTTCACGCATAGTTCTCTTATCTATGTGTCCGAGTCTCTCGTGCCACAATTTTAGACTACTACTCGCGGTGAAGTTTTGGCCTACTTCTTGATTTGAGATCACTGTATGGAATAACATTCGATATATTGTTGGTTTCACGGACCGCACTTGCTACTAGCTCACATTTTCGTAAACTTCTGAATATATATCTTCCTTCCTTTTCCAGTTATTGCATCTTCAGAGAAAAATACTTTTTCTTAGTTCAGGAATATACAACACATTTGTGATGATTGAGTCCCAATTTTGTTATTTTGATGCTACCTCTTCCCTTTACCGAAATACTTTAGCTGTTTCCAAGCACAACACTCGTATCATCCACAGTCTCTTCAAATTTATAAATAATAATCACGACGTTTAGTCATGTGTGCACTGTCCATTGTCCAGTTATCTTTGCTGGTGACTGCTGACATTAGCTTAACATCCTGCTTCTATGCACTGAATGCTGAGAAATGACTCTGTTGAGAACGGTCACTGTGAGTGTTTTGCTGTCCGTTTTCTCGTGTGTTTTTTTAGGTGCACGACAGTCACTTGCATAATGTATTTTTCTTTGGCAATTATAGCACGCTACCCTTGGTTTTCCTGAACTATTCCTTTGTTTTTAATTGGACTTTTGAGAGTTATTAGATTTTTGAAAATCGCTTTTCAAAATTGTCGAAATTGAAAATGCACCTTCCAACTGTTCATTTGATGTAAGACTGGCCTCTTCATCCAAGAGATGTGCCGTCATATTTGGGATCGTCTGTCTAGACTCATCTAGTGAAAGCCAAACTTGTCTGAAGTTTCGAAATTTGGGAGATAGACTACCAAGAATTTTAGTCATTATAGTATCATTGCTAAGTTGTTCACCAGTCTCTCTCACATGTCGCGAGAGATGTTATATCTTGGCAATACGCTGAGCAATGTTGTCATTGGCGTCCATCTTGTACTGATGAAAGCTTCCGTGGATTAGCATTTTGTTAATTTCTGGGTTTTGCTCAAAGCTAGAGTCTAATTTAATTTGCATTTCTTTAGACAAGTCACAATTTTCAACTAATGTGATCTGTGATAGTTCCATTGCTGTAGTGAGTGTAAACATAGCAATTGAGTCGTCTTTGTTCCACTTTTCTAGTTCCTTTTCTTTTGCTATTGCCGGCTTTACTATCACTCATTTCGCAACATCAAAGACTCCTTTTGCCCTTAGGGCACATTTAATCTGAAATTTCCATTGATGATAATTATTGCCATCAAACTTATTTATTTGTGCCACGTCAAACTTTTCGGCTATTATATCTACTTTGGTCTATCGTATAAATTCAAACACACGAAACTTGGCTGTTTGCTAATCGCTTGAACCTAAAAAATGGCGAATGACTTCTAAACACGAACATGAATTCACAAAATGGATTTGTGAATTACCCGATGGACAGTTTTTACGGAATATTACATAAACATTTGCCCAGTTGTTGGGTGACTGGGTCCATAAACTATTAAAACTTTGATTGAGGTTTGGAAAGCACTATTCTTATGTACTACAATTCACATGGTTGAATCCTCGCTTCTACTATCAAGTAAAAAAGTTACGATTACAATTACAAAAAAGTTAAATAGGGAAGTTTTGGGAAGTATGAGACATAAGAGAAATATATAAGTTTAACAAATTAGTTTAATTATAGTGATGTAAACAAGAGAAATAGAATTACATATGTTTTCAATACATGTTTGACCAAACAGTCCATTGTTTTTAAAGATAACTCTATTCAGTTACCATAATCGTAAACTTCACATTACGCTGGAATAGAAATAAACACCTTGGTGATAAGGCACTAACAGAAGTAAGATAGAATATATAATAGATTAGTTTAATAACTCTTAAAATGGGGATCAACGATCATTCTCCTACGAAGGTTCGTCTGCCTCAACAAAGCGGCATTCAAATATACGCAACAAATTATCAATATAAGGTTAAACCACCATACATGACAACAAACAAGCCTAGATAATACCAGACTAAAAACAGATAGGTATATTTATATATAATAGTGAAATTATAGTGAATTAAGACAAGGGATATTTAATCCTAATTTTATAGAGTTACTATGAAGAATTATATATAAGCTATCTAACTTGATTTAACTCTATAGAGAGTTACGAAAACCTAATGGTAATTTCCTTGAAGAGGAACCAGCATTTTACAAGTAGTTCATGGCGAGCAATAAGGCATCTACACGGTTATCATACTATAGCCGGTCACTTCCTAATAAGTACTGCATGGACATTCAATAGTATAAATATACTTCCACCCATTACTAGGGCACACACTAATAAGTACAAACAATATTAGTATAACTTGATACAAACGACTCCTGCAGGGGCCGGAGACAAAACACTATTCCCGTGGGCCACGACTACCAACTAGTAGTGCTCCCACAAGTTGCGTACCCTAAATAGATACACAACAAAGAGACAATAATGACTGCTATCTGTAACTGATCTAACTAGCTCATTAAAGAAAACTTTAGCTAACCTGATTTCCGCCATACAGAGACCCTATACATGGGCAAATCATTTAAGGAGTAATTATTATTCCCTAATATATAAAACTATGTCTTAAGGACTTAAATAAAGAAGTCAGACAACCTGACATAGTAATTTAAGATGTATGGTCCATGATAAATAGAGCATTAAACCCTTCATTCTAAGCTACGCCACATGGGTATAAGAAAACATGTCATATTTTTGACGAAACCCTCTATGTATTATGGACATAGAAAAAGAGGAGTTACGAGTAACATTCAAAACTATGCCTTATGGGCATATAAAATAAAGTCAGACATACTGACACAAAGACTTATGTCTGATTGACACAGGCAATAAAGTCAGACTTTTGACACATAAAACTATGTCTTATGGACATAGCAAAAGACGAGTTGCAAGCAACATTTAAAACCAAGTCTTATAGGCATAGCAAACAAAGTCAGACATTCTGACTGAAAAAAACTATGTCTTATGGACAGAGCAAAGAGGAGTTTAGAGTCTATCTCAGAAGAGGCTTCCTCTGCGACGGGGTGGTGATACCGACGCATCGTATTCACTCGTAGATTCTTCGGCGATGTAGGTTTACTTCCAAGTTCTTCCTCCTTCGAGTTTATACATTAGAAAATATAATATATGAAGCAAGGCATGACGTTTAAATGGTTTCATAACTGATGAACTCGAGGACTTTTTAGCATCTGGACATCTAAGGGGTAAAGGGGTTAAGTTGTTAAATTGAGCTGAGTGGCCACTAGCGCTCTTTGCTGGTGGTGCGCCTAGAGAGAATTATCTGCCTTTTCTTGGAAGCGTGGCTTGAGAGTAATATGTCGATTTGCAGATGGTGCCGGCCCGATCAGCCGGGGAAGCTTTACTGTAGCTTTGGTGTTTCCCGGCAACAAAAGTCCACAGTGTACACCTGCCACATATCGTTTGAATATATTAGCACTTGTAATCACAGTGTTAATTATATTTATGGTATTTTTTTATTTGTACATGTAAAACCGGCGCTTCTACATGCTACACGGTAATTGTACAACATGAATACTACATGGCGCCAACAAGTAGGGAAGTACTAAAGAATGTATTCATGCGCTGCACTGTTGCACACTCACAATGCTGATTAATGGGTTAGGCCTAAACAAGCATAATATTTGTAATATGTTTCGACAGTTATTAATGTTGGAGCTTAACACATTATATATTAAATCTTCGACTTCTCCTATTTAAAGGTTTTGATAATTATTAATTTTGGAACTTAATTCATTATATATTAAACTTTGGGCTTCTCCCATTTAAATGTTAGGCTAGTTGTTCATAATATGTCAAGCTTCACTCGTAATATTTTAAAACTTATAAATTACTTGACATATTTTAGACCCACCTTTGAGTATTGTTGTTTTTGGGGCTTCTCCCATTTAAATATGTTGCCAGTGATGATCAACACAAGAGTTTGCCTCTTTAAATTAATAGTCAAATCTTTGATAGTGTTTCTAGGCAACTAATTGATTATCAATAGCAGTCATCTCAACGGCACTTCTGTATTTCAATTAAAATTATTTTCGTTAAATGCGCCTCCCCCTTTGTATTATTTGTATCCCAACCCTTTAAGGATTATAATTACAAGAGTGAACGTACGTAAGTATTTCAATGAAATTACTAATGTAGCTTTACCATTTTTAAAGCAAAATTTTCTAAAATTTACACAGCTTAAATTATCTTGATACAAATAAATCGATTACATTAAAAAAAATTGTCGCTGTGTTTCACTGGTACCAGTTGGAGTTATATGTATAGATTATGTACTAACTACTATCTATGCTAGTATTTTAGGGATAGGAAGGTTAATTTAAGAGGAAGTGCATCCACTTTTAAATGGAGAAAGAGTAGAAAACCATTTATGAAAAGCCACCCTCAGTACACCCGAGTGAGATTCAAACCCTGAACTCATAATCGGCAGTTTAGTCCACAGTAAGTTTGACGCTTTAGAGATTGATAAGAGGAAGATAAGAAGGCTGTTAATGTTTACTATATTTGTGTAAGGGGGTTTCCCAAAATTACGCTACCCCAGGCACCCTGAGCTCTCTGGGTGGCCCCAATTGTAGGTATAAAAAGTGTGTTTTATATTTGATTTAAATATTTAGCATAGCTGAGTATTTGGAGTAGATACATGTTTTTAAGTCAGGTAGTAATATAGGTGTTTCATTCCTCATTCAGCTTGTCGGACTTAGATGGTTTTTGTTCATGAGAAACTTTAAGCTATCAAATGTAAACCACCAGTGGCGGCTCGTAGCTAAAATTAATGGGGGCTGCTCCAGAAAAGGTTTAGCCTTTGTTTTAAAATTGTGTAAAAGGAAAAAAAACGGTATAAAAAGAAAATTTATTCAGGAACTTGATAAAATCTTAACAAAAAAAGCCTTTTTACTTACTTTAGATTAAATTGTTACAGTTCAAGCTTGATCTATTCATTGAAAAATGAAATCCATTCACACTGTTTTAATTTGCACAAAAAGTTCAATCATTTTCTCCTTGATCTCTGGATGACAATTGAGAAAATTTTTCTCCATTGAAAGTACTGCAAGCACATTTAGTCTTTCTGTTAAATAAAAGAAATGAAAAAAAAGAATAGCTGGAAGCAGAATAATCTAATGCTACATTCTTTTACACTTTATCACATTCAAGAATATGGTACACGGTTTTTAAGCACAACACACGCTGAGTACAAAAAAACTTCCTTCCACCATCACGTCAGAGCCGACACTGCGAGAGCAACAGTGCCCTCTCTACCTGGCAGTACCACCTTCCTCCCCAAACCATTCCTATGTGCGCATACGCGCAACAGTCAAACACCACGTCACTGGGTGTCAACCAAAATTTCTTCCCAAGCATCATTCTTCTTGAAACGATTAAAATGATCCCAACTTTTGGGTTCCAAAGAATGCTTCTCTGTTTATAAAAATCTATAAGCGTTATGATTTCCTGGGACCACTCCATAGCACGTGCACCAAGCAACACAACATGACACAACTGAACACTGGACAGGTCTGGACAGGTCTGGACAGGTCGGGGCAGGAGCGTCCACACTGACTGTATCCATACCATTGCTTTGATGTTTTGGCGAAATACCGACTCCGAGTGAGGCGTGCAGTTGTAAAACTCGCCTTGTCCAGTCCAAGTGATTTTGAGTAAATTAGGAAAAACTGTTATTTATCTTTACGTTTGGAATTTGGTAGCTATTTAGATTGCAATGTAACAATATAATATAATGTATATATTTTCTTTAATATAATCCAGATTTTTGAACATAGTCAGGAGATATTTGATTAAATGTTTTGGATAAGGCGAGTTTTGAAAAATATCCCTAGATAAGGCAAGTTATGAAAAAATAAAACCTCGTGAAATACTTTAAGAAATTTGTATTTATCTTTAATACTATACAACCCATACAACTGAAAAATATGTGTTTTTTTATAGAAACTTAAATCCTCAGTTCATCTTCATCATCTAAATCATACTCTTCAAGCCCATTGTTTCTGTCATGCTAAACCAAGAGCTTTTCAACATCTTCAATCTTCGCTTTCTTCACTAGCACTCCTACTTTTCACTAACTCTCATAGTCATGGATAAGACAAGTTTAGTAAAATAGCACAATACTTCAGAGGAATATCTTTGTGGGATAGGGCAGGTTTTGGAAGTACCATTTTAGACTTGGATAAGACGGCATTTTGAAACAACACCATTCAAAAATAAGGCGAGCTCTGCAACAAAACAATATTTTAATAGGTTATTATGAGCCGTATATTGGGAGTTTTGTCACATTTTTTTTCTATGATTGTAGAGAAATTAAAACTGGTGCGAACAGTAGTGCCAACTCATTTTTTAGTAATTTTGGACGAGGTTTGTTTTGCAACTACACGCCTCAAGTGGGTCACTCTCTTATCGTATCTCCGTATCTAATTGCTACATAGATACGATACGATTATATGATGCGACGTCCCGTCCACATTGCCGATCACGATACGCGATCACGATACGGTACGATGATCTGACACATATATGGACCCAGCTTGAGAAGTATATCCTCTGTGCTTAAGTTAACGAGATACATATTGGGAAGGTATAAAAGCCGTAGCCAGCAAAAAATTTCGGGGGAAAGGGGGTTGGTGGGTACATCCCCCAATTTATGGAGGATATAAAACATTCTAAATGATACCAGAAGCTATCTGAAGTGATTTTTTTATTATGACAATATAACCCCCTAACTGCAGGAGGCTAGAAAACATTCTAAATATTAAACACCTCTATAAACTCTCTGAAGTGTTTTTTTACGGCAACATAAACCCCTAACTGCCAGAGGCTTGAAAAAATTATAAATATTAAACACCTCTAGAAGCTCTCTTAAGTGCTTTTTATGGTAACACAGCCCCCTAATTTGTACTTATGCCTTAATTGTGATATTGTTTGAACCATAAATATATCCATATATATTTTGTTAGTTAAATTTCGGGGAGGTTTGAACCCCGAACACCCCGGCTTCCCCCCTTGACTACGGTCTTGGAAGGAATAATGAAGTGGACAATGCCCAAGAAATATCAGAATTAAAAGACAAATGTATATATGATTTATTCAAAACAAACCAAGTACGGTATATAATAAGCCATTTCTGTATTTTAACTATTTATGGCCCTTAGTAATATGCTTACAATGACCACTTTTTTTTAGTACTACGTCTTACATAATCACGTTAATGTGATACAAAATAGACATGACTATAATACAAATGTGTCTATTTAAAGCTCGACACTGTCTCCAGAATAATTGTAGATGATCTCAGTTACCCAAAACTTAGAACATTACAATATATCCTTACAAAACTGGGCCCCCAGATCCATTCTTAGGCCCAATCTTACAATGTCACATTATTCTATTCGTTAGGGCTTAACATAAGGTTAAGTGATATCAACCACTACTTTGGATTTTACAATGTTTGATTAGCGCTAATGTTCACCTAAAATTGCTCGTAGCGTTAACGCGAGGTATACCTGCAAGTTATCAAACATAACGTCTACATTAACTATTAAACACTTAGTTTGAAGTTTGGAACGCACTGTTCTTATTTAACAGAATGCACACGGTAAAAGTTCGACATGAGTGTTACATGACGCCAACTACACTGGCACAAAGAAGGGCTTTAATAAATGTATTCGTGCGCCACACTATTGGGCACTCATACTGTTGGTTATGAGGTTAGGCCTAAACAAGCATGATATTTTAAACATGTTTTGACACTCCCACTAAATGAATGCTTGTTTACAGTCTTGCAAATGGTTAGAAATATGGCTTATTTAAGTATAGTTACTAATTAGCTTCAAAAACAAAACAAAAATGATAAACAGCTTTATATACATATCAATGTCAATGAAAAGCATTTATCAGCTCTCAAGTCTTGTCATTCCAATTGCACCGCGGAGTGTCTGAAAACGATCACGTGGAAGAGGTTTGGTTAGTATATCTGCTAACTGGTCTTCAGAGGGTACATGCTTGATGTCAATCTCACCGTTCTCATATTTCTCACATATGAAGTGGTAACGTATGTCTATGTGTTTGGTTCTCTTGTGGAACTCTGGGTTTCGCACAAGGCGCATTGCACTCTGATTATCAACCGCTAGAACTGTGGCCTCTCCCACTGTTTCCCCAATGTCAAGTAGAAGACGTCTAAGCCAGATGACTTCTTTGGCCGCAGTTGATGCAGCAATGTACTCAGCTTCGGTAGTGGAAAGGGAAACGGTTTGTTGACGTTGACTAGCCCATGTTATAGGACCATTACTCAATTGAAAGAGGTATCCAGTTGTGGAGCGTCGGGTGTCCAAATCGTTTGCGAAGTCAGAGTCCGAGAAGCCAATTAATGGGGGTGGATTCTCACTCCTTGTGAATTCAATGCCATAGCTGGATGTGTCTTTTAGATATTTTAAGATGCGTTTGACTGCATTCCAATGACTTGGTCCATAGTTTGCCAAATATCTACTCACGTTTCCAACTGCGTACATAATGTCTGGCCGACTAACTATTGCAGCAAACATTAAGCTGCCAACAGCTTCTCGATAGGGTACTTTTATTTCTTCATTTTCCCCTATGTTTGAACTCAAGTGAGTGTGTGGATCAGCAGGCACACTGATTGGCTTGGAGTCTTCAAGATTGAATCTCTTGATTATTTGTTTGATATAGTTGGCTTGATGTAGAAATATTGATCCGTTCACATTATTTCGTTTTATTTCCAGACCCACAAAGTAATTTGGTTCACCGATTGTGACTTCGAAGGTTGTCTTCAGTTTATCGAGTACGAGTTGTAGTGCCATTTTGTTATCAGCCATGATCAGCCCGTCATCAACATATAACGCAAGCAGAACCTTCGATTTATTGAAATCCCCTCGATAAACACATTTATCTGCAGTACTTTGGCAGAATCCAAACATTTTCAGGAAACCATCAAACTTTTCGTTCCAGCAACGCGATGATTGTTTGAGGCCATATAGTGACTTTCTTAATTTGCAGACAAGGTTTTGGTCTATATTGATTCCATCTGGTGGAAGCATGTAGATATCTTCTTTGAGTTCACCATATAAAAATGCTGTTTTCACATCAAACTGCATTATCTCATAGTTTTGTTGAGCTGCGATAGCGAGTAGGACTCGTATAGAGTCATACCGTGTTGTGGGAGAGTATGTGTCATTATAGTCGACCCCTTCTTTCTGTGCAAAACCTTTAGCGCACAGTCTTGATTTATATCGTGAAATGTTTCCGTCTCCGGTGCGTTTTACTTTGAAAACCCATTTTGAACCTATTGGATTTTTACCAGGAGGTAGTGATACTAGCACCCAAGTGTTGTTCTTTTCCAGTGCTTCCAGTTCTTCTTTGATTGCTTCAGTCCACTGCCCTGCATCAGGACTCTTCATTGCTTCCTCATAGGTCTGAGGTACATCTATTTCCACTAGGTTAGCTTCATAGCGTTTGGGAGGCCTGATGACATCTCTTGGTCGCAGCTCGTAATTTGCTTTAATGTGCCTGGGTTCTTCGTCGTTCTGTTCGGAATGTTGAGGGCCTGCGTCCTCCTGCTGAATTCTTTGAACAGAATGTGTGTTTTCTATCACTACTGGGACTACAGTGTTTCTTTTAGGAATGAAACTACTTGAATTTTCATTGAAAATCACATTTCTTGAGACTGTAATTTTCTGTGTACTTTGATCCAGCAAACGATAGTTGGTTGAGTTTCTATCATATCCCACAAGGATGAGTTTCTTGCTCTTTGGCGCCAGTTTGTTTCGCAGTTCCTTTGGTACATGCATGTATGCCTCACTTCCAAAGATTCTTAAATGTGACATTACAGGCCTTTTTCCACTCCATATTTCATAGGGTGTCGAGTTTGGTGCTTGAGAGGTTGGAGTCCTGTTTAGAATATAAACAGCTGTGTTTACTGCCTCTGCCCATAAATATGTTGGCATATCCTTTGCATATAACATTGAACGTGCACTTTCCATTATGGTTCTCATGTCACGTTCGGCTCTACCATTTTGCTCAGGAGTATAAGGTGCCGTTGTTTCAAACTCAATTCCATGTTTTGACATATACTCTTTCATTTCCTGATTACAGTATTCTGTCCCATTGTCAGTATGTAGGGTCTTAATAGAATATTCATATTTATTCTTTATCATGTTTGCAAAATCTTTGAAACACACAACAACATCCGCTTTGTGCTTAATGAAAAATACAACACGATAGCCTGAACAGTCATCCTTAAATAATACAAAATATTTAGCACCCTGAACTGATGGTGTTGACATTGGACCACACACGTCACTGTAAATGAGTTCGCCTGGTTTGGCCTTGGCATGCTTTGAGGGCGAAAATGGTAACCTGTGCTGTTTACCATACTGACACGACTCACAGAAGAAATCTTCAAGGTCATTAATATTTACACCTTCGACCAAGCCTTTGGTGACCATTTCACGCAGAGTTCTCTTATTTATGTGTCCGAGTCTCTCGTGCCACAATTTTAGACTTCCACTTGTGGTGAAATTTAGGCCTACTTCTTGATGTGGGATCACTGTGCGGAATAACATTCGATACAGATTGTTGGTTTCACGGACCGCGCTTGCTACTAGCTCCCCGTTTTCGTAAATTTCTGCATATCTATCTTCCTTAAGGATCTTCATCCCTTTTTCAGTTATCACACCTTCAGAGAAAAGACTTTTTCTTAGTTCAGGAATATACAACACATTTGTGATGATGGAGTCATACCAATTACCTCTGATAAATTTCTTTATTTTAATGCTTCCTCTTCCCTTCACAGAAAGACCTTGGTTGTTTCCAAGCACGACACTCGTATTGTCTACAGTCTCTTCAAATTTAGAAAAATAATCACGACGATTAGTCATATGTGCAGAAGCACCGCTGTCCAATGTCCAATTATCTTCGGTGGCGATTGCTGACTTTAGTATAATATCCTGCTGCTCTGCACTGAATGCTGAAAAATGACCCTGTTGAGAACGGTCACTGTGAGTGTTTTGCTGTCCGTTTTCTCGGGGTTTCTTAGGTGCACGACAGTCACTTGCGTAATGTCCTTTTCTTTGGCAATTATAGCAAGTTACCCTTGGTTTTCCTGATCTATTCCTTTGTTTTTGATTGGACTTTTGAGAATTATTAGAACTTTTAAAATCGCTTTTCAAATTTGTTGAAGATAAAAATGCACTTTCCGATTGTTCAGTTGATGTGAGACTAGCCTCTTCATCCAACAGGCGTGCCGTCATATTTGGGATTGTCTGTCTAGCCTCGTCTAGTGAAAGCCAAGCTTGTCTGAAGTTTCTAAATTTGGGAGGTAGACTACCAAGAATTTTGGTCATTATAGTAACATTACTGAGTGTTTCACCAGTCTCTCTCACATGTCGCGCGAGATTTTCTATCTTGGCAATATGCTGAGCAATGGAGTCGTTGGCGTCCATCTTGTACTGATGAAAGCGTTCGTGGACTAGCATTTTGTTCATTTCTGATTTCTGCTCAAAGATAGAGTCTAATTTCTCTAGCATTTCTTTGGACGAATCACAATTTTCAACTAATGTGATCTGTGATAGTTCCATAGCTGTAGTGAGTGTAAACATAGCAATTCCGTCGTCTTTGTTCCACTTTTCTAGTTCCTTCTCTTTGTCTATTGCCGGCTTTTCTATGGCGCCTTTTGCAACATCAAAGACTCCTTTTGCCCTTAGGGCACATTTCATTTGAAATTTCCATTGGTGATAATTATTACCGTCAAACTTATTTACGTGTGCTAAGTCAAACTTTTCGGCCATTATTTCAATTTTGGTCTCGCGGATTATATAACCTCAAACACACGATGTTTGCTGGTCGCGCGAACCTAACGATAAATAAATGGCGAACCACGTTGCTTCCTAACGCGAACGTGAATTCACAAAACGGATTTGTGAATTACCCGACGGACACTTTTTACGAAATATTACGTGGATATTTACGCAATTGTTGGGTGTCTGGGCCCATAACCTATTAAACACTTAGTTTGAAGTTTGGAACGCACTGTTCTTATTTAACAGAACGCACACGGTAAAAGTTCGACATGAGTGTTACATGACGCCAACTACACTGGCACAAAGAAGGGCTTTAATAAAAGTATTCGTGCGCCACACTATTGGGCTCTCATACTGTTGGTTATGAGGTTAGGCCTAAACAAGCATGATATTTTAAACATGTTTTGACATTAACAATGTTAAACACTCCATAATATTGTTTTTGAAGGCAATTGTTATTATTAAAGTTAGGTTACATTTATTTGTATTATGAATTAGGTGATTTATTGTTTTATTATGATGACTTTGAAAATGAGTTACAGGTTCTAAGGAACCCGAGACATTAAAGACCGAAGAGATACAGTATTTGGAACGAAAGAATTTCCTGAAATTTTTTAACAAGAAAGAATCATTTTACGATTTAGTTTAAACAAAAATATAGTTTTAGAAATTCTTGAAGTGACTAGACACCAATTAAAATTGGTTATTTTAAATCTTTTGTTTGTATTTATCTATTAATTCAATTAACAAAATTTCCTCTTCTATGCTAAAATTTAAATTTTGTGTTTATTATTTTCAACAAACGTCTTAGCAGACAAATAAATATGATAAAAGATAGCAGATAGTCTTAAACAGTATTAACAAATTGGATTTGCTTTTATTGATTTGTTTTCATAATAGTTCTATAGACTTTGTAATGACTTACTTGTATTCTCTATGGCAAAATTAAGCCAACCCAAAGCTTTGAAACAAATCTAGCACCCCGAGAAAGTAAACGATAAGAACTAATGGAAGGCACCTGTTCGTAATTTGAAGAGCACATAAAAATGGTACTGTAATACACAACGCCAAGTTTAACCAACGGTTAGACTTTACGAACAGAAGTTAAAAGGACTTTGACGAGGCATTGTAGATTAGCTCTTAGCCTCCAAATTAATTAAGAAATCGTTACCACCCGTAACAGTCTGTTATCAGAAACTTAACTAAAAGATGATTGCATGAAGTTGGCGAGACCAGTTGGTGCGAAGGAAAGAGTTGACGGGCAGTGCGTGGAATGGCAACGTTAGGTGACCTGAATCTAAGTTGTGCAAGGGAGGGACGTGTAAAGGGGCTGTGTCTGTGTTAATGTGTGTTGCACATCTGCTGGGTCAACAAGTGTATGATATAATTTACCATGTGAGGGACAATTCAGTATTACACTATTAAAAAAAACTTCATTTTGTGAACCTGCAAGCGAGCTGTACACACCGAAAGGCCACCACTGTTAGCGATGATAATGCCAACGTTTCATATGTGTAACCTTGTTACAACGTAACATGGAAGAAATAATAACACTCACAAAGCCTGCCCAAGTTGACTCGCTCCGACTCCTCTACTATACACCCGAGACGCTCGTCACCACAATATCCACGCTCGACTGAACCGAGGTTCATGCCTCATCGCTGGCCATGTGGTAGGGCTCCCCCCACCTCTCTTCCCAAGTGGACAAGAAACAAGTGATCATCAGTCTGCGCGCGCCGCTTTGGCGCATTACGGATAAAACTTCTATGGAATATTCTTCAACGTACAAACTACGCCCATTGGTTCTCGAGATCATTCTTGAATACCCCCCCCCCCCCCGCCCATTTGTTTGTTCCTTGCCCTGAGAACACATGTTTATCACAGAATATATATAATGGCGTGAGCCCAGAGGAAGGACACACATTACACTCTGGGCTTTCAAGGTAAATAGCCTAACTTTTGTAGGCTCGACGCTATATTCCAAATTCATATTGGCTTTAATCTACTATCTTTCAAAATTCAATTCATATCTACGACTAATATCTTTTGTAACGATCTATTACGTCAGCCCTTAAGGCAATGTTTACTTTATAGTTATTTGGTCTCCTCTGATATTTTAGGTATATTTAATGTCTGGGGATTGTTTATATTTGCCACCTTGTTTCCTACCAAGGTTGGTCAAATGTGGGGCCGCGAGGGGGCGAGGAAATTAATAATTGTATGAACGCCTTGTTAGGTGTTAATGTTAGATTAGTTCATTGTATTTTTGCTGGTGTCTATTTTTATATAGTAACTAAATGTGGAGCCGTGGGCCAACCAGGACTTATATTTCTGAGGACATCTTGTTTGCTATTAAAGCATTTAGTATTTCTTGCGTGTACTTAAACTTTACACAATGTCAAACATTAGCTTAGTGTCGATGTCATTGTTTAGGTAAGGGGCGTGAGCTGTTGACTCACCCAATGTTACGAATCATGAGAAGGGGTTGTCTCTACTCATGTCGTCGATTGGCTATTTTTGTATTATTTGTTATTATGAAACTGGAGACCAAATTGTTAGACTTTTATGCTGTTCCCTGAGGACGCCATTTTGAGGGCGTTTAAATGTAAGGAGCCGCCTGTTGTTATTATTGTCGTAAGACCCTTCAGGCCCCGGCGGTGTCCCTTGTGCCTTGCAGCCCTTCTGGCTTATGGTAATCTCTATTACTCCTAAGCGTCACTCCACCATTGAGTTGTACCTTGTTTTCTTTGATAATAAAATTATAACTCTCTTGTGCTTACCTCTGTCTGTTATTTTTTGTGGGATAATGCTGGGGGTAGGTCACATATGGTTAGCACAATGAGCCCTCCAGCCGTTAATCTCAGTTTTTAGACTAGAGCTGTTACTTCATGTTAAAGTTTTGTATAATAAACTATATGTACTAACTTAAATGTGTTAATATTTAACTATTCAAAGTATAACATTATTAAATGGTTCAGAATAAAGTAGACTACGTTGTAACCTCACTGACGCCATGTACAAGAATAAAAAAGGCGGAAATGACGTACTACTAGATAGTTCTTGATATGAACGAAGTAACTGGACTACTCGATTTATAAATTCAACACTCCCACTTTTTGTTCATTGATAGCCCTAATTGACACAGATTCACAATTCATACAAAATTTCTTTTGTGGCAAAGTCTTAGTTAAAAAGTCTGCTAATTGGTTCTCAGAACGCACATATCGGACTATAACATTGTTTTCTACACACTAGCGAATGTAATAGTACTTAACACCTATGTATTTGGTCATTTTGTTTTGCTCACAGTTCTTAGCCAGCCTAATTGCACTTTGGTTGTCCACGAAGAGTGTGGTAGGCTAATTGGGAATCGGATCTACTTCCACGAGCATCATTCCTAGCCACATACTTTCTTGGGCCACTGCAGATGCTTCTATGTATTCATCTTCTGTTGTTGACCTACTGACACACCCTTGTCTATGAGATGACCAGGTGACTCGTGCTCCTGCTAAAAGACATATATCCCGTTATAGATTTTTTTGTAGTTTCATCCCCATCATAGTCAGCATCTGAATATACAGTTAACTCAGGTTGATTTCCTTGGTAACAAATACCATAACTCATAGTATCAGCTGCATATCGCATTATCTTCTTAACTGCTGTCCAATGAATGTATTGTGGCTCATTTAAAAATTGACTTGCTTGATTAATTGCAAATGCAATTTCTGGACGTGTCACTATAGCAAGACATATCTCTCGATAAGGTACATCGAGGACTTTATTAGATTTCCCATAATTACTATGTAAAACCAGATTTGGATCAGCTGGTACTGATTGGGATTTGCAATCTTGAATAGAGAACTTGTTCAGTACTCTCTTAAGATATCCTTGTTGACTTAAAAACATTTTCTTATTTTTTCTGTTCCTTTTGATGTCAATTCCTACAAAATAACATCAGTCTTCTTCTTTCATCTTGAACTGTGCCTTAAGCTCTATTATCAAAAGTGCCAAAATTTCTGCGCAGGTACTTATTAGCATTCCATCGTCCACACAAAATGCAAGCCAAACTTCGACGTCATCAATCGTTGCTATGAAAACACATTGATGTGATTCCAAAGTCTTGAATTCAAATGATTTTAAATATTCCAGGAATTTCTTACGCCAACAAAGTGAATACTGCCTTAGTCATTACAAACTCTTCCTCAACTTGCATACCATGTTTGGATCACTCTTCTCGAAACCTTCTGGCTGTTTCATAAACAATTCTTCTAACAGTTCACCATATAGAAACGCAGTTTTAATGTCAAACTGTATCATTTCCATCTCATAGATCGTTGCAAGTGCAAGAAGTATTCTGATCGAATAATACCTGATTATGGGTGAAAATGTTTCCATATAATCGATACCTGCCTGTTGTGAACATCCTTTTACACACAACCGTTCTTTGAAGCGCTCATTGCTCCCATCTGGTCTTCTTTTTATCTTATATAACCACTTGCAGCCTATAGCTTGTCGATTTAAAAGTAGATTTGTGAAGGTCCAAGTTTCGTTATTAATTAAAGACATCATCTCTTCCTCCATTGCAACAATCCATCCCTTAGAATACGTGTCAGTAACTGCTTCCTGGTATGTTTGAGGCTCCTCATACATTTCTGCACATGCTGTTTCAATGGATACTCGACAAACATCAAATCGTTTTGGTGCCTTAGAGTAGCTCTTTTACGAAATGTTGGCCCCGTATCTCTCTTGTCTTGTATAGGCCCACCTCCTTGTTTGACATTCTTCTCAGATGTGGTAACACTTTCCTTGACTTCTTGCTCTTTTGGTCCATCGTTTTGGGAAGTTAAATTATAAATGAAAAATTCAGGTTCATTAATTACAGCACCTTTACTAATTTCTTCATTACATTTAACGTCCCGAGCTACTGTGACTTTTATACTACTTTGATGATACAATCTATAGTTATAGTACTATTAGCGTCACAGTCAGTAAAAATGGCCTTCTTTAACCTTGCTTTCAATTTTAGTACGTGATTGCTTGGTTATGTGCTCATAAGCGTCTGCTCCAAATTTACGCATATGCTTCAAAGCTACATTTTTTCTAGCAAACTTCTCGAACGGTGTACAATTTATTGTTTACCTTGCTTGGCCGCCAATTTAAAATAAAACACTCAGATTTACTGCCTCAGCCCACAGTTCCTCCGGAATTCCTGCGTCAATCAGCATTGTCCTAGCGCATTCCACAATGGATCGATTTTGCCACTCGAAACGCCCATTCTGTTCCGCACAATATATATCAGTTCTCTCGCAGAGAGTCCCGGTTTTCTTAAAATGGTCTGTAAATGTTTTGTTCACAAATTTCGTGATCACTGTCATTCTTAAGTACTTTTATTTTGTTTCCAGTCTGCTTTCTATCATCTGATGGAATTGTATGAACATATCAAAAACATCACTTTTGTCCTTAATAAAATTTACAAAACAATATGAGGTGCAGTCGTCCTTAAATAGTAAGAAATAATTGGCTCCTATCAGCGACGTAACCGGCATTTTCCCACACAGACATCTGTGTGTATAAACTCGCCAGGGTTACTTGCACGAGGATTAAGATGTTCATAAAATGGCAGTCAATGTTTCTTGCCAAATTTATATGACTCACAAAACAGCTTGTCTATGTTGTTCACCTTAAACCCTGGTAGTAATCCCTGATTTGCCATGGTCTTGAAGCTATTGATGCTTGGATGCCCCAGTCGTTCATGTCATAGCTTCATTGACTCCTCTGTTGAATTGGATTGCCTAGCAGTTTTATTCTTGAAAATCATCTTGTAACATTGGTTAACATTTTATTTCCAGTTGCAACAACTCGATTCTGTGCTGGAATCTGTACTTCGATTTTTCTTTAATCGAAAATCCCCTTGAACTGTTTACTAGTCACTGCTCCTAATGAAAATAGAATTTTCTTAAGTTTCGAAACATACAAAGTATTTTCAACTGTTTGAAGCTCCCACTCTCCGTTCACAAGTGATAACACTTGTACAGAGCCAATACCTTCATACGAATTATCTTCAATCTGTACGACAATCAAATTGTTTATTGGACCTAGCACAGAAAACCACTCCTAATGATGGGTCACATGTTTTGAAGCAGCACTTTCCGCCAACCACACAGTTTCACGTCCATAAGAAGAAACCTTTTTTTATTCAGCACTTAAAGCAACATGCTTCGACTCATTCAGTTTACTTTGATCACTATTTTTCGCTAGCCAGTTGTGGTGGTTTTTTTTATATGACCTACCTGACTACAGTAAAAACATTTCATATTCTTCTTACCACTAGGTCTTCCATGATTTTCTCTCTTCTAGTCAATGTGGGATGTTTAACTTTTCAAAAGTTTTTAATTTTTCTGAACGTTCAGCGCTGCAAACGCTGTAGTAACATCATCATTCTGCATGAGCTGCTTCTCTTCCCTGAGAAGTCGAGAGGTTAGGCTCTCAAATGTCTGCATTACTTCGGTGTATGAGTCCCACGCACTTATGAACGTACTGTGTAACGTTCCGTCGATTAAAGCTCTGATGCTTGTGAATCTGTTGTCACGACCGTTACTTTCTTGACACGTTCCAGCAAATTGTGATATAAATATTTGCTAATTTAAACACATTTTATACATGTTATTGAATATTATTTTATTTATAAATTACAGACACTTTCTTGTTTTAATTATCGATAAAAGTACATGTTTGAAAGTTAAATATTGGCACGTAGGCTCACACACGTCTCATACCCAAACGACTGTTAACACTCAGTGTAGTTAAAAAAACTACTCATTTGGCTTCACTTTGAAATTGTGACTGAGAGCTTCTGATCTCTTGTGGACACAAATTGAACTGTTTCTTGAAAAAAGAAACAAAATACCAACGTTTTCAAACTAAACATATTGCCCTTTCTCTCTCATCTACACAGCGAGGTTTTTTCCCTTAATTCTTATTAGAGGTGTAAACAAGCAAACCAAAATGTTCCTGACCGCAGCTGCCTTGTACGTGCTGAAAGTGCGACAACAACAGTACAGTCACGGACTAAAGAAATGGACACAAATAACTTTATTTACTCCAGAAAGCAATGCAACAAAACAGGATCATTACAACTGGGATACTTGGAAAACTCTTGAGTGTTTTTGCAATTTTTTTCAAGTCGGAAACAACTTCTCCAACTTCTGCTAATGACAGCGCCATTGACTCTATTGTACTTGTATGCTGAGCAATATTATAGTTTGGATTCATCCTTTAGCTATCAACTGCTGCGTGAGACTAACCTTAGTTACAGAGCTACGTTGCTTTTGAACGTAGGGGCGGTCAAACTGGGAAGACCCATGGAAAAGTTTATTAAATATAAGTCTCAAAAGACGCTTTTTAAGGTAATCCTTGTCATCTGAAAATAAGATACAACATAAGAAAAAGATTTCAAATGTATCAAAATTCGTGGGTGGACACTTGACCATGACGATTTTAATGGTGAATACTGTTGGAATTGCTCCTGAGTGAGCCAAACTATCAACTCTAAAGTCAGTAGATGGTTTGGTGACAAGGGTTAGTAACTAATTAGTTATATTCTATAACTCTCTGTTTGTTGTGTGGGGGCACTGTTTGAGCGTTAGTTAAATTAAGAACACTTTTGAGTGGGATTAGCCTACTTCTAAAATGTATACAGCCTTATAATCTCAGTGATGGCAACTGTCCCCTTGGGGGCACCCCTGCACCCTCCATCGGAGAATAGCCAGTATAATGGGCCAAACAAGTTTTTTTGATCCGCTATTCCACGAGAAACTTTCCTCTAGTACAGTTTAGTAAAATTAAAAAAATAAATAAAGCATAGGTTGATATCTTCCGGTCACGCATCATCTTCGAGATTTGTAAAAATTACTTAAATTCAACTAATTTTAGTAATTTTTTAAAATGTGTCTAAATTAATATGGTCGAACTGTTATAGTGTGGAATTAGTACAAGATGGCTAAATGAATAACTGTAAGCATTACCCACAATCCCCCACTGTTTTACACTCCACCAGTTTGATAATGTGCTCAGTCAGCCCATAGATAAGGGAGTAGTGGTGGACCTTGGTGCGGCGTTGTCTTGTGTCTTTCTGGTGGTAGTTAGTAATGATTTTCACCTGTGTTTGTTTAAAAATTATTTTCATTTTGACGAAGGCGTTAGTGTAATAGAAGCTTCTGAGAAAATTACTCGACAGGCGTTTGAGTGCCCTTTATTTGGCTATCCAAGAAACTTATCTAAATAAACTTCTAACTCATGTGGACGTCCTCAAGTGTTGTTTTCAGGAACTTTACAACCAGTGGCATCACGTCAGGGCAAGCAAAGAAAAAATTCAAGCATCAGTGGGTTGGAAAAAAAATCATATGCATGGTAGTGACCATAACATGCATGCAAGACGTGCACTAGTCCATCTGATGGTGGTTGAAAGTCGGTTTTTGACCGACTTTCATCCCATTGCTCTAGCTACTGTAGTTTTTATTTGTGACGTCATAGATTTCGAAGGGGGGAGAAGGGGAAGAGCTGTGAATGTCAGGTAAAAATGCAAGCAGCCAAACTACGACTTCCTTTGCCCGAAAGTTGATGACTAGAACCGAAGTCACAACCACTCTCTTCCCCTTTCCAAACATAATGGGATGTTATGATATGAAAGGGGAAATTAATGTATTATTGTCAAGGTACTGTACTGAACCCGTGCCTATACATCCTTAAGCCTGGCACACACGACACAACTTCTTGTACATAAAGTTGTACATGAAGTTGCAACCTGAAGATGGAGTCATGTGAACACCAAAACTTGTACAAGATCTGCTTTGCACAACTTATTGTATACAATTTCAGGAAAGAGAACGCGTCCTATATCAGCCATTTTTCTTGTACAACTTTTGAGTCGTAAACAAAAACCTTTGTCTACTAGACAATTACTCTTTTTAAAACAAAAAAAGAGTAATTGTAAGAAAAACAGTTAAATGCTTGAAAACAAACAAATATTTATAATTGAAGGAGGTTAGACCCCAAATAAATATAAAGGTTTACAACTGTTTTAAAAACATTTAAAAATTGAAGAAATTTTTTTTCTTTCTTAATTTTCATAATATTTATAAATGACTAAGAAATTATTTACATTAAATAACATTTTTTCCAAATCATTCAATCATTTTTCCATAAAAAGGTCAAAAATTCCATGTATTTTTTCAAATGTTGTATGCAATCACAAGTGCCGTGTGAACAGTCACTGGCTAAAATTTGTATGCGATCCATGTGACCAAGATATTGTACAATTTCTTCACAACTTTTTGCACAAGAAGTTGTGTCGTGTCTACTGGTCTTTAGAGTGTAGTGGAATTTACTGTAGCAGGTTCTTTTGTTTTTATGTATGTTTCAGTGAAAGCTAACAAACGAAAATTTATAAGTATATGTCTGGAATAAGTAATAACACAATAATGTAAATCACAGAACAGAAGGACCCCCAAAGCCACAACTATCATTAAAAAAACTCCATGTAGCTTATTGAAGCATAAAATATAAATATCCCGGACCTCCCCTTTTAAGCTTGCCTAAAAATTTTGGTCACGAGACGCTACTGGTTGCAACTTAGCTTTGGAAACTAACAACAAGTATGTCAGTTTTTTCCAAAGTTTCAGCGATAGTAGCGCAGAAAATAAAATCTATGTTTGACAAAGCATCGATACCACCTGTTTCAGAATACAGGATTGTGCAGCTAATATATCACGATAGTTACTATAAACAGAGGAAATCGTATAACAGTGACAAGGATAAGGCAACATTCAAAGAAAAGTTCGAAAACTTCAAACGAAAATTGTCTTCACTCTTTGATGTCTCAGCATTTAAGTGCAATATCGTTGTGAACTGAAACTGCCGTATAAAACCCGATTTGTGTGAGTGCCCTGTATCAAAAAACTGTGAGTGTGGAAAATCTAAGAAGATTCCCGGAATCAATCTAAAATTTGTGTACATTCGAAGAAAGCACGAATTAAGTAAAATTGGAAATTTGGATGTACAAGAAACAAAAAAATCGACCCAAAGAATCAAAAAAAGGGCAGATGACTTCAACAAACTATGCCTACGTTTGACATTTCACGGCCTTCATGTTCAACACCAATTGAAGAGGAAACACCGGTACCCGAAGAAGACTTAAACACTAGAAGCTATTCATCCGATGGGCCCGAAGAAGATGATGATGATGACGACGAGGAATTCATGCTAAGCGTTAAATCACTATGGCAGATGCGGTTTAAATTAAAATCAACTGCATTATCGTGCAATAGCAGCAATTATTTCAAATTTACTTCAAGATAGCGGTGCAGTTTCCAATAGTGACTACACCCATGTAGTTGATAAAACAAGCTTAGAAGAGAAAAAGAGCGTGCCCGTATGGAGTTACAGGTTGAGGCTACAAATGAAGAGCTGAAGAAACTCTACTTTTACGGTAGAAACGATAAAACTTTAGTGATTGATAAGCTACATTCGAAAAATTTTCACGGAACTGATAAAGAATAACATTATTCCCTTATTCAAGAACTGGGTTCGGTAGATATAGCTTGGTGTGACGGTAAGGTAATTAACACTGGTTGGAAAAGGGGAGTAATTCGTTTTATTGAACTACATGTGAAAAGGCCAATACAGAAGGGGGGGTCTCTCCTTCATTTTAATGAATTGCCATTTTGACAATTATTTCAAAGTTTTGATGGTGACACTACCGGGCCTAAATCCTTTTGTGGTCCAATTGGCACACACAGCTTAATGGTTGTGAAAAATTTCCAGTGATAAACTTTCAAAGTATTCAGTGTGTGATTCCTGAAATCCACCGGGAAGTGCTTAGCAAATGTCAACAATACCTGTTTAACATTAGTACTGCAGTAAAATTTGGAAAATGTCTAGAAGATTTGTCTGTTCGTGACCCTGGCCCCCTTTCACACTCAAGATAGTTAACTATGGCCAATAGAGTTCTCAGAATATACGTAAGTGTGATCAATCTTTTAGAGGAAATTAGGATAATAGTTTTTTAATCTTGAAGTCCTACATGCCTGTCTGGCTTAATATCAAGAAAAGCATGTACCTTACAGACGGCCCTAAGAATGTTTTTGAAGCTATTAAAACATCGTGGTACCTACCTAAACATTTACTTCAACTTATAGATTCAGTGATTGAACGTAACGCATTTTTTGCTCGCCCTGAAAATTTGCTTTTTATTATGATTGAAAATGAAAGAAAGCATATAAGAGAGCTAGGACCAAGACGAATTTTGAAGACAAAAAATACAGCTCCTAAGGGAAACACAATTAGGAGCTTCGTGACGGCAAAACTCAACTTCGATGCTACGGAGTACACCGATGGACTTTGTGCAAAGTACCATTGCCTTCTTTGTTTCTAAGAGTAAGTGATGAGCACCTATCATCAATTAAACAATTAGGCACAGCATCTGACTGGATTTCAACTTGCTTCCGTGTCACACTCGAGCAGTTGAGTGGTGTGTCAAGCTGCTGACAGAATCGTCAAAAAAAGTTTACGGAGCTAAGTCCAGGGATGTATTAATTAGAACAACTTCCCTGTCAAGATCCATAATGCCAAGTTATCCACAAATCAAACTTTAAATTAGCAAGTATTGAAAAGATGGAGTACCGGTTAAAGACAATTACCATAATGCTATTTTTATTAACAATTGTCATTATTATTATTATTATACGCAATTAAATGACAACATTTAAAATGTGTTGTTATTGTAAAAATTGTATTTTTTAAAGCACAATGCACGTCCAATAAATGATTAAATATTCATGATTTTTTATTTAGTTATCTTCCCTGTGATATTCTTTACTTATATAAAGCTCTAATAGAAGTTAAGCTTGCATAGAATATATTTTTATTATTACGCAAAATGTTGAAATTTATCAGTTTTTGTGAACTTCGGGGGTGATCCGTGACCTCAAAATATCGATCAATTTTTTATTTCTTTTTTTATTGTACTAAACTGTACTAGAGTCAAGTTTTCCGTGGTATAACGAATTTAAAAAAAGGATATTTTTCGGCCCATCCTAGTAACCAATAACTAACATATTTTCTACGAATGCCTATTTTCATACGTACTCATAGAAATCTAAATAACTGACACCAAATCATACTTAAACGTTATTTACTCTATAATTCCATACAAACCCGGGCTCTCACTTATGTTGTCTATAAATCACACATATTTAATTAATTTCAACTATATATTGATTTGTAAGTTTAAATTGTTTCAACTTAATTTAATGTCCTATGAAATAATTATCCCCCTAAGTTATTTAGTATAATTAATTATTTCCATCAATGTTCTCTATAATCTGGTTTTGAAATAGTATGTGACTAGTTTCACTCTTTAATGATTTGATATTTTTAGATCCCCGTCTAGAATCGTTTTCATTTCTCATGTTGGCTAAACTAGGTTAGTTTATTGTTGTTGTCATAGAAGAAAAGGTATTGTTGTTGTATAGCGGTAGAGCTCTTTTGGCTGATGTTAACTTATTTTTTTACAAAATGAAATGGAAGTTTTCAAAACCCATTTTATTGATGAGCTCTCTTGGGACATGTCTTGGTGGAGTGTTACTTTTAAAGTATGTACAAAATATGCGGCTATCTAAAAGCGCTTAATACATTGCGCCTGGTAATCAAATAATTAGCTCTGTAGGTTATGGTAAGACAACAGCAAAGGAATGTCATTTTTTTGGGGTTTTTATTTAGCACCGCGTCTTACTACCCGTTCGTTTAATTACTAATTACGCTAATAGGTTAGGGATTGGGAAGGTTGAATTTAGAGAATGTGAACCCGCATTTGCGTGGAGAGAGAGAGAGTGGAAAACCATTTAGGAAAAACCCCTCCATTTGATCCGACAGAGATTCGAACTTCAATCTCCCCGTCCTCGGCAGTCTGGCTCAACGTGAATCTATTTGAATAGCTTTAAAAACAAAAACTGTTGTTGATTGTATATACAACCCTGGTTGTGTTTCCTGGGGAATAATACCCATACTATGTTTATTCGCACGTGTCTGGCCATCCCATTATAACATCACTACCTAAGCTTGCTATGATATCTTCCTCACACAGGCTGTTGTTACAAACTAAATTAAGCTGTACTCCTATACCAGCTGAGTAGAAAAGTTAGCAGTGCTTTCGGTCTAAACAAAACCCAAATCTTTTTAATTTCTGCCCTTTTCTTTGCTATACAAATACACATTCACATTCTCTCTTGAAACAGTCAGTCATCCAGCTGGGGACAGGGGGTCGGGCCTCCGAACCAGGACGTGTGGAAATCCTATTTAATTAGCCCTTCCTAGCAACAAACTTGATTAAAGGGTAATTTTATTTAATCCATATGAATATCAAATTGCATTAATCCATTCAAAAAATTGATAATGAGATAAGACCAGTTACTAATTTTCAATTTAAAATAAGTTAAAAATTTGAAATGATTAGAATACTGATTGATAAGTTCATAGGCTCCATGCTTAAAAATGTGTTTATTGGTTGGGAGTTTTAGGCCTACATAAGCGCCCAATGATCAAGAAAACATGTTTTTTTATAACTTATTTCCCTCTGATAGGTCAAACCTAGCTGATTGTTACACGTCAGGCGTCACTACATTTCCTTTGCATAATCTTAAATAATCAGATGACTGTAAGTATTAGAGAAATAGAGGAGGCAACAGTCCAAAACACAACTTAACTTGCCTGATATTTGTTTCGTCAGCATAATCCAGTATTTAGGCCTTTATAGTGTGTCCACCCCCTTTGTGGAAAATAAATTAGCTATCAAAATCCATGCAATGCTACACCATTATTTTTTTTGTCAACTTAGGAAAACTATATGATAGCAGTAACTTTTAATGTAATGGCAACATAGACCTAGGTAATACACATTTAATTAGGCCCATCTCTCATTAGATTTTTACATAATTTCAAAACTAATGTTCAGAACCTCGTTGTGACATTTATTTATTTATTTTATGGAAGACCAACAGGGTTAACAAAAAGACAACATAAATAGGTCACCACAACAGTACAATTGAATTAATAATTAAAGATGGCCTTATATGAGAAACATTAAATAGACCATGGAGGAAAAACCCTAGAAAAATACATAACCAAGTACAGCAATGAGCAAAACAGTATTGTAAATTAAATGAAATAATGACAAACTGTAATGAAGCAAGCAACCTTGTTGCCATGTACAATAATGTTACTAGACAATATGGAAAAGCCAGTTTTATTAAAAGTATTTGTAAATTTATTTAAAATTATATGAAGACCACAGGCATACAATAATCACAAATATAGACACAGGATATACAGTGATACAAAATAATACCCACAAAAATACTATACTGTGAGTATTATTATCAATCTTTATGGTTGATACTGACAGGGATACCCTATAAAATAGTAAGCTACACAATAACACACAGGTACAATCATTCAGCGACTAATATCAAATTAAAAGGGTGTTATCGACAGTGAACCACAACATTGATAAACTTTAATAATCCGGTATTTACTCTTACACTCGAAAATGGAATCATACAATGGCCATTATTAATTTTAAGTTTGCTAAGGTAGTTACAGACAGATCAATTTGATTAATTTGATGAGAGGAGACTGATATGTTGAAATTCCTACAAGTTCTTGTTGTGGGAGAATGTTATGCATAGTTGGTGACAAAGACATGTTTTAAGCGTGCATTGAGCAGGAACAAGATAATTAAGCTTCCCTATAAGCTCTATACTGTCTGTTACATTGTTGTTAACTTTGTGTGTGAACACATCATCTTGAAATATCCTTCTCTGCTACAAAGAAGACATTTTGAAGTGACTCAGTTTATTTTCATATCTATGCAAAGGTACACCCTTTTTGAAAGTTAATAATTTCAGATTTTTTTTTTTGAGCTGACTCTTTTCTGTAGGCCATAACATTGTAATAAGGATTCCATACAACACACCCGTGCTCTAAAATACTTCTTACATAGGCATCTATGTGAATGAATAGATGTATCAATGCAAGGGATTCCGAGATGAGACGTTGAAAAAAAGAAGAGAATGTTGAGAAGATAATCACTTCACTAACATGTAATATATTTATTAAATGACTGGTCTTATACCTTAATTGTGAATGTGGGGAATGCCAGGCTCTCCACCGTGGTTCGGATTCCACGTTAAACTGTAGGTCCTCCATTTCATCTCGCAATCACCCTACCATTACACATTAGCGTATGTGCGTATAACCCGAACGGGTAGTAAGACGCAGTGCTAATAATAATAATAATAATAATATACCTTAATTCTTTTATTTATATCCTTAAAATATCTAAGGTAAATTCTTAGTTGTGCTAGGTGATATTTAGAGGTGCCACAAACATTTTAATACTAGGCCCCCTACATTTTAACAAAAATTTCATAGAAGCTCAAATGTTAAAATTGTGGGCTTGATTAGATTTGAAAAAATTATTTTTCAACCAGTATGACTCATAATTGTGTTACGTATATTTGTCTCAACATAAACAAGTGTGGACTAGTCCTATGCTATCAGTTACTTGCACATATTCATTAATAATTGCTCACTGCAATCTGCAATCTATGTATCATGTCACTACATAACACAGTAGGAGATTTTGAACAACTAACTGCTTCAAACAACAAGACGGAGAAATAAATGGCAACTGCCTTCCAAACATCGTACAGTAGAGACTCTCTAGTCCGCCCTCGGATAGTCCGACACTCCGGTTGGTCCGGCCGCAGCTCAAGAGCTTGTATGCACCAACTTGTTTATGACTGGCCGGCCATTGTTGACTACTCAGTTGTTTTGCCGACTCAATGATCCAGCATTTAGCGTCTAGTGCGTAGTAATTACTTGTGTGTGGATTGTGTTTTGTGTACGTAGTTTTTGAATTACATACAGTATGTAATGGAGTAAAACGTAAACACGTTACTGTTCCTTTAAACGAAAAATTAAAAGTGCTAGAGAGACTGGACAAGGAGGAATCACTCCAGCTTCGTCTAGACTGTCGTCTGCCAAACAAAAGAACAATACCGATATTTTTACTTAAAAATGTGTTTATGTACATGTTTTATTTTAGACTCTTATTTATGTATGTAATACAGTACTGTAAATGACTGTATGTTGTATCTGTCAGAGACTAGAGTGATGCAATACATACAATGACTGTATGTTGTATTTGACAGAAACTAGAGTGATGCAATACATACAATGACTGTATGTTGTATCTGTCAGAGACTAGAGTGATGCAATACATACAATGATTGTATGTTGTATCTGTCAGATACTAGAGTGATGCAATACATACAATGATTGTATGTTGTATTTGACAAAGACTAGAGTGATGCAATACATACAATGACTGTATGTTGTATCTGTCAGAGACTAGAGTGATGCAATACATACAATGACTGTATGTTGTATCTGTCAGAGACTAGAGTGATGCAATACATTCAATGACTGTATGTTGTATCTGACAGAGACTAGAGTGATGCAATACATACAATGACTGTATGTTGTATCTGACATAAACTAGAGTGATGCAATACATACAATGATTTTATGTTGTATTTGACAGAAACTAGAGTGATTGCAATACATACAATGACTGTATGTTGTATTTGACAGAGACTACAGTGGTGCAATACATACAATGACTGTATGTTGTATCTGACAGTGACTAGAGTGATGCAATACATACAATGACTGTATGTTGTATCTGACAGAGACTACAGTGATGCAATACATACAATGATTGTATGTTGTATTTGACATAGACTAGAGTGATGCAATACATACAATGATTGTATTCTGTATCTGATATAGACTAGAGTGATGCAATACATACAATGATTGTATGTTGTATTTGACATAGACTACAGTGGTGCAATACATACAATGAATGTATGTTGTATTTGACAGAGACTACAGTGGTGCAATACATACAATGATTGTATTCTGTATCTGTCAGAGACTAGAGTGATGCAATACATACAATGACTGTATGTTGTATTTGACAGAGACTAGAGTGATGCAATACATACAATGATCGTATGTTGTATTTGACAGAGACTACAGTGGTGCAATACATACAATGATTGTATTCTGTATCTGACAGAGGCTAGAGTGATGCAATACATACAATGACTGTATGTTGTATCTGACATAAACTAGAGTGATGCAATACATACAATGACTTGTATGTTGTATTTGACAGAGACTAGAGTGATGCAATACATACAATGATTGTATTCTGTATCTGACATAGACTAGAGTGATGCAATAAATACAATGATTGTATGTTGTACTTGACATAGACTACAGTGGTGCAATACATACAATGATTGTATGTTGTATTTGACAGAAACTAGAGTGATGCAATACATACAATGATTGTATGTTGTATTTGACAGAGACTACAGTGGTGCAATACATACAATGATTGTATGTTGTATTTGACAGAGACTACAGTGGTGCAATACATACAATGATTTTATGTTGTATTTGACAGAAACTAGAGTGATGCAATACATACAATGACTGTATGTTGTATTTGACAGAGACTAGAGTGATGCAATACATACAATGATTTTATGTTGTATTTGACAGAAATTAGAGTGATGCAATACATACAATGACTGTATGTTGTATTTGACAGAGACTACAGTGGTGGCAACACATACAATGATTGTATGTTGTATCTGTCAGAGACTAGAGTGATGCAGTACATACAATGATTGTATGTTGTATTTGACAGAGACTACAGTGGTGCAATACATACAATGACTGTATGTTGTATTTGACAGAGACTACAGTGATGCAATACATACAATGATTGTATGTTGTATCTGACAGAGACTAGAGTGATGCAATACATACAATGACTGTATGTTGTATCTGACAGAGACTAGAGTGATGCAATACATACAATGAATGTATGTTGTATCTGACAGAGACTAGAGTGATGCAATACATACAATGACTGTATGCTGTATTTGACAGAGACTAGAGTGATGCAATACATACAATGATTGTATGTTGTATTTGACAGAGACTAGAGTGATGCAATACATACAATGGCTGTATGTTGTATTTGACAGAGACTAGAGTGATGCAATACATACAATGATTGTATGCTGTATCTGACAGAGACTACAGTGGTGGCAACACATACAATGGCACAACCAGGGCTGATGGAAAGGTGGTGATTGTGACGGGGGCTAATACCGGAGTGGGCAAGGAGACAGTACGAGAGTTGGCCGCAAGAGGAGCCCATGTAATCCTGGCTTGCAGAGACATGGACAAGTGTGAGAAGGTACTTACAATATAACTGTCGTATCTAACATCTCAGCAATACAGTGCCAGGGCTAGGTTACAAACTAACAACAGTAAAATGTAGCCTGAACCCTGCACTTTGAACCAATATCCTTTATATAACTGTGGTGATGTTCTTATATCTCTAGCATTCCACCCCATTCCTTGCTAAGATGAGAGTCTGAGAATATTTGAAACTTTTCATTAAACTTAGGTTTATCGTTTTGTAAACTTGTGACTCATTTTTATCATGCCAACTGTAAGATACATTGATTGTAGAGGGTGCCACTTATTTAGTCTGTTAAAATAAAGGAGAAATTGAATCACTTATAGGCACTTTAAATTGTACAAGATTCACCAAAGAATAGTAGAAATTGAGGAGAAAGTGATACTAAAGGCCCTCTTTATCAACTTCCCGCCCCCTATATCATCTTGGGGGATTTTAATGCTCATAACCTGGTTTGGGGGTCTAACTTTACAGACGCCCGTGGGAGGATGGTAGAGGATATTCTTGTCTCGGGAAAACTGGTGTTAATGAACACCGGGACCCAGACACACTTCTCCACCTTCAATGGTGTATCCTCTGCCATCGACCTAACTTTATGTAGCTCTGGGATCGCTGCTCACTTCCTTTGGGAGGTTCACTCGGACCTATGTGGTAGCGATCACTTTCCCATTCTACTCTCACCACCTCAAGATCCTCCCAGTACAGCGCGGATACCCCAATGGGTGCTTAAACGTGCTGGCTGGGATAGGGTTTGCGAGCTCGCTGTATTTGATGGACCCTATTCTCCTGAAGTCAATGTTAGAGTAGGACATTTTACTTTGACGGTCATTGTGGCGGCAAGGGCTTCCATCCCTAAATCCTCGCCGAATCCGTACCACCGCCCAGTTCCTTGGTGGAAAGAGGAGTGTCGGTTGGCTATTTATGACCATCAGAGGGCCCTCTGTCTATTTCATTGAAGTTCTACTTTGGAGAATATGGAGTCATTCTAGATTCTGTGTGCTTGAGCTCACTGCGCCATTCGTGAAAGCAGAAGAGAGTCTTGGAGACAGTTTAGTTCTACCCTTACAATTTCCACTTCCACAACTAAGGTTTGGGACAATATACTTAGACTACGTAGTAGCAAAAATTCAATTAATAATATACCTGCCCTCATGACTAATGGCTTGCTTGTATCCTCCCCTGTGGAGGTTGTCAATGTACTGGGCTCGATGTTCTTCGCAATATCTAGCACTGTGAGATACTCCAATGATTTCACAGTGCAAAAGTGTAAGGCAGCACAAGGCCGGTTGGGATCAGATGCTATCGGTTTTTGACACGTGTGAGATAGTTCTGCCAAAGTTTCTCCCTGGAAGATACGCCTGCCTCAATGCCATTTGGATCTTGCCAAGATCCCTAAAGCGACCACTCCACATGTTGCAAACAAGAGTAACTTTAACGAGCTCCTCTCCACTCGCTTTCTGGGACTTAAGCGTATCTACACGAATGGTTCAACGTGTGGGGCCTTTGTGGGATGCACCTTTGTTGTAGAGGGAAACAATTTTAAATTTGGTTTACCTGGTGAATCCAGTGTCTTTACGGCGGAATTATACGCCATTTTTAAATCGTTATGTTTTGTGTATCGTAGCTGTCACTGTTCAGTTCTCATCTGCACGAATTCCATGAGTGCTCTGTTGTCATTGTCCACTCTCTACTCCTGGAATCCACCTGTTCAGATGATTCATGAGCAAATTTTAAAAATTGATTCATTAAGCACCCGGCTTGCCTTCTGCTGGATTCCTGGTCACGCTGGTCTTTCACGAAATTATCTGCCGGACCAGGCAGCCAAGGAGGCAGTCCTTCTTCCTGAGGCGAGTATGGGTGTCATGTTTTTAGACCTGAAGGGTTATGTTTGGCATGGGGTCTCAACCCCTGCTCAGAACAAGCTGTGGTCCATCAGGGATGTTGTGTCATGATGGCCCTCTTCTATACGAAAGTCTAGAAGAAAGAAGGTCATCATGACGGCACTTCATTTCGAACATACATTTCTGACCCTCGGGTTTTTATAAAGAGGTGATCCATATTAAAATCAATTAAGAAATATTCCAATTAAAATTCTTAAAATAATGAGTGAAAACAACAATAGTACCAAAGTCATGAATAGAGAGTGGAAATCATTGACAGTAAAAAACATGTATAATTTTACATTTTTACATAAATAAATACGGAATACAACACACGAAAATAATAATGTCAACATTTTTTAACATGATACCGGATACCCTTTTGGGAATAGATAAAATATCAAATGTAAAAAGAGATAAAAAAAATGGCTAACTGGCTCACAGACTTAATGAAATAATAATAATACTAGATTGACTAATATGACAAATAAGCTATGTAATGAACTCGAGACTGGTTTTCGAATATTAAATAGAATATAAAATGTAATAGATTTAAGGAACTAAATTAAGTCTTAGAATTATGTTAGTTGTAGGAATAGACTTAAAGGAATGAAATGTATTTATTACCTATATATTCACACTATTACATGTATGTACGACATTTATGGTGAGGCACCACCTGACAAGCACATTGTGCTTAGCTGGGGTATCTTTAGTGATTAAAAATATGTACTCTTGATACAAAAAACACTACTATTACTACTACTACTACTACTACTACTAATTTAAAGCAAGTGTGTATTTGTGACCTCATTAGTTGTCAAAACCATTATAGATTTGATACTAAATATGTGGCTATTCATATGTATTTACAACTGAAACTTTGAAATTGGTAGCTGTCTCGAGCCACTAGTACCGGTAGTTGAAAAACATGAAAATAGCTGATAAAGGCGGAACTTATCCGAGATTTGACATCTAATATATTCTACCGACAGATCATATTTGCTCTGAGCATGGCCACTACTGTTGGTTGGACACATTTCCATTTTGGTTTTCACATTCTACAAGTAAAAAATAGTGCAGTTACTTAAGGAACGAGTGGGGGTGATAAGACGTGTGAACCCACATTCGGCCAAAATAGCATTGGTTTGCTGACATTCAGTTTTTGTGTTCAGTTGAATATAAATGTAAAATAAAATTACTTTACATTGACATTTATGTTATTATTTTTAGGCAAGAGAAGAAATTGTACTTGAAACAAAGAATAAGTATCTATACTGCAGAGAATGTGATCTGGCCTCTCAACGCTCCATACGGAACTTTGTGAAACGATTTGGAAAAGGTAATCACGTTTGAGTGGAAAGAGGCAAGGAGAAAATTATTAACTAGATAAAAACAGGCTAGCTTACATTCCTATTCAACAATACAACAATACTAAACTAGACAAGGACAGAGTTCTATGTATATCAATAATATAAACTCCCTCCACGGTCCACTGAATAGATATGTTTGTCTCTAGAACAAAGCAAGCTAGACATCTTGATAAACAATGCTGGAGTGATGAGATGCCCTTACACCAAGACACAAGACGGTATCGAGCTGCAACTGGGTGTCAACCATATTGGACATTTCTTGTTGACCAACTTACTACTCACCAAGCTTCAAGTAAGATAGCCAGGTTTGTGTGTTTACAACACTGCATCTAGAATACATGTTGGCATCACAAGCTCCCTCTCCAAATCAATGCCATTCCGTTTTATTAAAATTTCTTTCCATTATGTTAAGTTACTGATACCGTCTAATAATTAGAACATTCTTAATGCATTCACATACTCGTGTAAGGTCAGAAGGAATTAAACAATTGACTGGCAGAGCTAGTTCAGCGCTTGTATGTGTATCTTTGCCCCAGAAAATCTGTATTTAAATCTTGGTCAAGCATCTATAGTTGCTTTTTTTACATATATAATAATTTTCCGTTCTTTACTTATATAGTTTCATATTTCCATTAGTAGGATTTAAAAATTATAGCAACCAGTTCTTTTTTACCTTAGCAATGCCCTTTCCTAGTGTAAAATAAAAACCAAGATCTTAGTTTATTGAAATTGTTTATTTAACTTCTTTAAATTAAATCCAAAATGCTAATTGGTTGTCATCGTACAGTTTATTTTGTCCGCTTTTCACCCTGTCGTCATCTGCTATGTGGTTTATTCTCAACCACGTTTGAACTGACGGAGCTCATCATATTAATTGTTGAATTTGCGACATTCTGAACTGTTAGGTGGCTCCTTGTATTTCAATACATACCAATAGTAGAGAACCCTCTTTCTGCCTCTGCACAACTAACACTAACGATATTGATAATGTTTTTTGCTCATCGTACAGATCTTGAAATCTCATGGGTGTTGATTTTATTAAGAAGTCGTGGAAGTCATTGATGTTAATTTAGGTGACCTGGTGGTCTAGGGGTAAGGTGTCGGACTTTTGTGCTGGGGTCCGGGTGTTCAATCCTCGGTCCCGGCACAGATTTATCTGATTACCAAACCCTTCCTTTACCTCTGACAAGACATCTTGTGAATGTGAGGAATACCAGGCCTCCACCGTGGTTCGGATTCCACGTCAAACTGTAGGTCCTTCATTTCATCTCACCATCACCCTAACATTATACATTAGCGTAAGTGCGTACAACCCAAACGGGTAGTAAGACGTGGTGCTAATAATAATGATGATGATGATGATGATGAATAGGATGTTGAATTCACACAGTTTTTCATCGTCTGCTTTCCAAGGTCATCAATATTCCAACTATATTGGTCAAGTGTGTTTACAAATTACTGAATTTTACCATCACTATCCTCTGATTTATTTCATGACTTTAAGTGGTCATTGTACATCAACCTGGTTTCCATTTTGTTGATAACTTCTTCCGTTGGTTTTCTACAAAGAATAATGATGTATTTTTGACTCTCAACAAAGTCAATAAGTTTAAAAGCATTACAAGTTCAACCTTCTTTTCAAATTTTCCACGACTTTCTTTTAGTATCTATAATATACTAATTTTTCTTTTTTAATGTTTTAGCTCTTATTGAATACATGTCTGTTTCTAGGGCATTAAGAAGTAAGGACATTTCTTACAATATATGTTTCATCAATGCTAGATCATTTATAAAGAATCTACTGTGGTCTCTATGATAATATGAGTGAGCAGAAGAGCCATAGAGAAGAGAATAGTATAGAAGCGCAACTCTAATGCTACCAAGCAGAACCATAACATGAACACTATGTTTACGGTGCTAGCGCCCGAAACTAAAATAAACGATAAAACAAAGTAGGTAGGCTGTAGTTCAACTAGTGACTCAATAGCAATAATGCCTTGGTCGATGATTGAGCTTCCTCCTTGAGTTTTGCTAATGTATCACCTGTGTTGCCAACTGTACGGGCTGTATGATAATTTCATCTCCTGTACAGTCGTATGAGCCATTATCACGATACTAAGCTAAAAGTAATATCCCTATAAACTGGTATAAAAATACATTTAATCCATTAATTACTTTTTTAGAATAAAATTATGTTGATTGATAAATCTAGTCGAGGCTTAATTCTTTCAAAATTAAACTAAGATTATGATAACATCTCTCCACCAATAGGGGCTGCCCTTAAGTTATGTAACAGTTTTTTTAGGAGGAAGGTTAAGTTCTTAGGTTTTATTGTGAGAAGGGGTCAGAAGACATCTTTTTAAAGTTTTTTTTATCAATGGTTAATACCTCCTTGTGATGATTTTTTGATATAATTTATTTTCAGACTTAGGCGCTAGTATCTCTCTTGTGTTTCAAGCATTTGTTTTATATGTGTAAACTTGGGAAATGCTAGGAAGAGGGTTGCCCGAACCGGCTGAATCTTACCGCATCTCTAACTAGACGAAGGGAAGATTTGATATATTGATGACAAGGAGATACTGGAAATAACTCGATAAAGGTGGCTTTGATGAGGGGCTTCCTAACAATGCTAATCCAATATTATTGAAATATTCATGAGCATGTACTAGAATCTTTATGTTTTTACCTCAGAATTACTCTCAAAATATTCCAAATAAATATCGAGACTAGGTTCGTTCCTAGCACAATTGAGTCCTGGGGCTTGGTCGCATTATTTGGAACATAATTGGTTGTGAGTTCATAATTAGGGGCGGGTGAAGTTCATTGTTTTGGTTCAAAGAAAAAAGTAACATAAAATATAATTAAATATTCCCCAAGCAGAATATAAGTTTGAATATTTTAAACAATTGTTTTAAGTAAAAAATAATATTGTATTGTATTATTAGCACCGCGTCTTACTACCCGTTTGGGTTATACGCACTTACGCTAATGTGTAATGGTAGGGTGATTGTGAGATGAAATGGAGGACCTACAGTTTAACGTGGGATCCGAACCACGGTGGAGGTCTGGCATTCCCCACATTCACAAGATGTCTTGTCAGAGGTGAAGGAAGGGTTTGCAATCAGATAAATCTGTGCTGAGATCCAACGTTTGAACCACGGACCCCCAGCACAGAAGTCTGACACCTTACCACTAGACCACCAGATCACCTATATTTTTTTAAATATTTATTTAACTTTAGACACTAGATAATATTCAAACATGTTTTATTGCACAAATCTAACTATTTCACTGAAAATTGACAAATTATTTTACTACTAAAACATTTTATATAATTACAAACTAATTTTTCATGTACATAATCAAAAAATTAAGATAAACCTCATACATGTATTTTGTCTGTCAATACTTTTATTGGCAAACTTTTGTAAATGTCGAAGTCAAAATTGATAAATATTGAAAGCAAAGAACAAAAGTGATAATTATTGAAAGCAAAGTGAAAGTTTTCACAGGTTGGCACACCCTTACTGAAATGAATATATAAACGTGTGTAAAGTTTTGGTGTGTAATTTGAAGGTGTCTGCTCCGAGCAGGATAATCAACGTGTCGAGTGTAGCCCACATGCGAGGGAAGATCAACACGAAGGATCTGAACAGTGAAAACAACTATGATCCGGGAGAAGCCTACAATCAGAGCAAGCTTGCCAACATTCTGTTCACGAGAGAACTGGCCAGGAGGTTACAAGGTACTGCACTCTAATCTCTCGTTGGAACTAGCCTGTAGCTTTACATTTGGGAAATATTCAGGAAATAAGCACAGAAATAATACCAAGAGTGGAGGGGGTTGTTTCCTGAATATACAAGGAGAGTAGGGGTTGTTTCCTGACAATACAAGGAGAGTAGGGGTTGTTTCCTAACAATACAAGGAGAGTAGGGGTTATTTCCTAACAATACAAGGAGAGTAGTTGTTGTATCCTAACAATACAACGAGAGTAGGGGTTGTTTCCTAACAATACAAGGATAGTAGGGGTTGTTTCCTGACAATACAAGGAGAGTAGGGGTTGTTTCCTAACAATACAAGGAGAGTAGGGGTTGTTTCCTAGCAATACAAGGACAGGAGGGGTTGTTTCCTGACAATACCAGGAGAGTAGGGGTTGTTTCCTAACAATACAAGGAGAGGAGGGGTTGTTTCCTAACAATATAAGGAGAGTAGGGGTTGTTTCCTGACAATACAAGGATAGTAGGGGTTGTTTCCTAACAATACAAGGATAGTAGGGGCTGTTTCCTAACAATACAAGGAGAGTAGGGGTTGTTTCCTAACAATACAGAGGAGGGGTTGTTTCTTAACAATACAAGGAGAGTAGGGGTTGTTTCCTAACAATACAAGGAGAGTAGGGATTGTTTCCTGACAATACAAGGAGAGTAGGGATTGTTTCCTGACAATACAAGGAGAGTAGGGGTTGTTTCCTAACAATACAAGGAGAGTAGGGGTTGTTTCCTAACAATACAAGGAGAGTAGGGGTTGTTTCTTAACAATACAAGGAGAGTAGGGGTTGTTTCCTGACAATACAAGGATAGTAGGGATTGTTTCCTGACAATACAAGGAGAGTAGGGGTTGTTTCCTAACAATACAAGGAGAGTAGGGATTGTTTCCTAACAATACAAGGAGAGGAGGGGTTGTTTCCTGACAATACAAGGAGAGTAGGGGTTGTTTCCTAACAATACAAGGAGAGGCGGGGTTGTTTCCTGACATAATAAGGATAGTAGGGATTGTTTCCTGACAATACAAGGAGAGTAGGGGTGGTTTACTAACAATACAAGGAGAGTAGGGGTTGTTTCCTAACAATACAAGGAGAGGAGGGGTTGTTTCCTAACAATACAAGGAGAGGAGGGGTTGTTTCCTGACATAACAAGGATAGTAGGGATTGTTTCCTAACAATACAAGGAGAGTAGGGATTGTTTCCTGACAATACAAGGAGAATAGGGGTTGTTTCCTAACAATACAAGGAGAGTAGGGGTTGTTTCCTAACAATACAAGGAGAGTAGGGGTTGTTTCCTGACAATATAAGGAGAGTAGGGGTTGTTTCCTGACAATACAAGGAGAGTAAGGGTTGTTTCCTAACAATACAAGGAGAGTAGGGGTTGTTTCCTAACAATACAAGGAGAGTAGGGGTTGTTTCCTGACAATACAAGGAGAGTAGGGGTTGTTTCCTGACAATACAAGGAGAGTAGGGGTTGTTTCCTAACAATACAAGGAGAGTGGGCGTTGTTTCCTAACAATACAAGGAGAGTAGGGGTTGTTTCCTAACAATACAAGGATAGTAGGGGTTGTTTCCTGACATAACAAGGATAGTAGGGGTTGTTTCCTGACAATACAAGGAGAGTAGGGGTTGTTTCCTAACAATACAAGGAGAGTAGGGGTTGTTTCCTAACAATACAAGGCGAGGAGGGGTTGTTTCCTGACATAACAAGGACAGTAGGGATTGTTTCCTGACATAACAAGGAGAGGAGGGGTTGTTTCCTGACATAACAAGGATAGTAGGGATTGTTTCCTGACATAACAAGGATAGTAGGGATTGTTTCCTAACAATATAAGGATAGTAGGGATTGTTTCCTGACAATACAAGGAGAGTAGGGGTTGTTTCCTAACAATACAAGGAGAGTAGGGATTGTTTCCTGACATAACAAGGAGAGGAGGTGTTGTTTCCTAACAATACAGAGTAGGGGTTGTTTCCTAACATAACTAGGAGAGTAGGGGTTGTTTCCTAACAATATAAGGATAGTAGGGATTGTTTCCTGACAACACAAGGAGAGTAGGGGTTGTTTCCTGAAATTACAAGAAGAGGGTATGGAAGTAAAACGTACTGACTCTTGCTTCAAAATAAATACTAGTTATTAAAACAATATATGATAAATATCTCATTTTAATATATACTTTTTTATTTCATCTAACCAATATTTGTAATCTATATTGACAAATTGATTCAAATACAATTTCACATTGACACATAATTTTCTCATAATGTTGTTGATATTTGAGCATGTTACTGCAGTAAAGGTTATTCCTAAATAATATATATTATCCAATTCTGAAAGATTCTGACAGAAAAATAGAGTACTTGAAAGCTTGACATACTCTTTCCACATCCTTGGCGGTAACATTCGGTAATTCTATTTGCTAGAGGTGACCTGGCGGTCTAGGGGTAAGGTGTCAGACTTCTATGCTGGCGGCTGGGGTTCAATCCTCGGTCCCGGCAAAGATTTATCTGATTACCAAACCCTTCCTTCACCTCTGACAAGACATCTTGTGAATGTGGGGAATGCCAGGCCTCCACCGTGGTTCGGATTCCACGTTAAACTGTAGGTCCTCCATTTCATCTCACAATCACCCTACCATTACACATTAGCGTAAGTGCGTATAACCCGAATGGGTAGTAAGACGCGGTGCTAATAATAATAATA
>CABFVX010001513.1:66256-81644 GCA_902151425.1 Timema shepardi | reverse complement strand
CTTGATGTTGTTTAGTTGCTCCACAAAGAAGCTGTCATTGATCACCATGGAGCACCATCCTGCTTCAAGTGTCCCTGCGTAAGCTTGATGTTGTTTAGTTGCTCCACAAAGAAGCTGTCAATGAGCACCATGTACTCATTGGAGGTGTGGCATGGGGCACCATCCTGCTTCAAGTATCCTTGCGTAAACTTGATGTTGTTTAGTTGCTCCACAAAGAAGCTGTCAATGAGCACCATGGGGCACCATCCTGCTTCAAGTATCCCTGCGTAAACTTGATGTTGTTTAGTTGCTCCACAAAGACCATGAAAATGTCCTTCTAAACATCAACGTTCACAGACCTTTCAAAGAAAATTGGTCCAATGGCTCCTTATAAGCAGAAAATACAAACCACACACCCACCTTTAGTGAATGAAGTGGTGTCTTGTGGATCCTATGAGGGTTTTCTGACGACCAATTCTCTTTTGGCAATTCACATATTCTGGAAGAAGAAACCAAGCTTCATCAGTAAACTATGAAACCGTCACTATTCCAGGGTTTCTTTCTACAAGGTTGAGAAACCAATTGCAATAACGCACATGCTTGATGTGGTCGAGCTCCATCAACTGGTGTATAGCTGTCAGTCCACATGGCCTGGCTTTGCCTGCCTAGCTGCTATTTGATACATTGTCACAGGGAAGCCAATTGCCGCAATGATTTCCAGGGAGAAGGGTGGAAGAGGCAAACCCTCACCAACATCTTCTGTGCACTGCGGAACCTTTGACGGTGGGTAATGAACCTGTTTCCTCGAGCCCTAGAATCGGCTTCTGGTCAGGACTATCATGAACACTGCACTGATGAGTTAATGTGGGAACATCTGCTAAAGGCAATAAAGCCATCTGAAAAAAAAAATCCTACTTTTATGCGCCATTTGAGTCCACTTGACATTCAACCAACCCCACAAAGTTATAATGATTAAAATGTGAGACTTACCACTGAAACACCCTGTATGTGCTTCTTTTGTGTAATAACAATACTGATGCAGAACACCAGCCTATTTATGACATGACTGATGCAGAACACCAGCCTATTTATGACATGACTGATGCAGAACACCAGCCTATTTATGACATGACTGATGCAGAACACCAGCCTATTTATGACATGACTGATGCAGAACACCAGCCTATTTATGACATGACTGATGAGTTTTCAAAGTGAAAAATAATGTTCTTCTGAAGAATAATTATTTAAGTTTGCTTAAAAATGAATAATATTGATACTAATCAAAATGATTTGTTATGGAATTGGAGTTATGTTGAGAATGATAGAGAAGAAGTATGTAGGATAAAGACTGCAAGGGAAACCAAGAAAGAGATGGTAAGAACATAACCTAGAGTGTGTAAGTGAGAGGAGAAGAATAGAGGCAATTAAAGGAAGAAGAATGTGGAAGGAACGAGGAAGATGGAGTGTATAGCTCGAATGGGTATTAAGATGTGGAGCAAAAATAAATGAATTAATATAGAGGATGATGGAGGCATTTTACTAAATGGACAGTTGAGGATGAGTTCTGTTTGTTAAAGTTCCCATCATACTATCAGGAGTGACCGAACCACTGGTTCTGGGTCAAATGCACTATAATATTAGTTCCTATATCTGAAGTCACTTGTTGTGCAAGCAATAAACTAATAATAACTGTTGTTGGTTATTTGTATTAAGGCACAGGAGTGACGGTGAACGCAGTTCATCCAGGGATTGTCGACACAGAACTCACCAGACACATGAGTTTCTTCAACAGCACACTATCTGCTCTGGTTCTCAGACCATTTGTGTGGCTATTCATCAAGAGCCCCAGACAAGGAGCGCAGACGACTCTCTATGCTGCGCTCGATGAAAACCTCCAGCACAAGACAGGGATATATTTCAGGTAACACAGCTGACAAACTTATTGACTGTGAGCTGTGTTGTTGTTTTTATCACACACAAAAAAGATGTTGCTATGATTTCTTATGTAATAGTCTTAGACATAGGCCTATATAATATATAGAATCTTATTAAATTGCTCATGAAATATATCCTAATATCGATACCACAACAATTTCTTAGTTTAAGTCTCAAATTAATGAACATTGTTTCATCATAAATTTCAAAATTCAAATATTTTCCACTTCTAAACACAGATAAAGATTTTCACTGATTTGTCATTAAATTTCCAGTGTGAAAATACTAGTGCTAATACTATAGTATATCATATCCATAATATAATTGTTGAGCTATTTATAGTTTAATTAAATAAATACATACCAGCATTTATTAAAACATAGTTCCTTTTCTTATACATAAACTGATAAAACAGTATACAGTTGAGTTGAATCATGATACAATAATAACTACCTGAATTATCAGTGAATTAATACGAATTAAAAACACGCAACAGCTTACTAAAAGCTTACAAACCGCTACCAAATGCAGAACAACTCACATGCGTGTGCACTACTTTAGAACATGACCAGTGATGGCATATTATGTCATATTATGTCTCAGTATTATTAAAGAATTAAATTATAATCAATTACAATATAAAGCTTTATTGATTTTTTACTTGTGTTACATCTCTGTCACATTTAATGAATTATCTGAGACTTCTATGAGGATTCCATGTTACATCCACAGGTTGTCTGAACAGGTTGTGCGCACTGCACACGTTACAGTATTTTACTTGTATTAGAGAGTTCCGCACTTGGCCACTATGACATGTCATCGTTCTCAATGTGCTAGCTTGTTAACCAACAAAGTTTCTAGAATATGGCTCTAACATTAAACTTCTCAAACTATGTGTAACATAGGTATGGCATCTGTGCACCTTGTAGACTACTCTGATCATCTCTTGGTGGTGGCCTGAGTTCATTATACACATTACAAACAATAGCATATTTCTAATAATGTTCATGTTTATTTGGTAAGGAGTAGTAATGATTGGTATATGGTTATCTTCGTTTTTTATTCCCTTATTCTGATTTTATATTTAATTCTTTCTTCTCTCACGACGACATGTTTCGGTGAATTTTACACCACCTTCAAGTCTGAAGAAAACCAATGTTATTTTAAATCATTGTATAAAATTATGTTATACAATTTTATAATATAATCTTATACAAATTTAATTTAATTTTATAACATAATTTTATATAATGATTTAAAATAACATTGGTTTTCCTCAGACTTAAAGATGGTGTGAAATTCACCGAAACATGTCGTCGTGAGAGAAGAAAAAGTTATATATAAAATAAGAAGGGAATAAAAAACGAAGATTTAACCATATACCAATAGCATATTTACCTATTGATAAATTAGATGTGTGTGTATATATATATATATATATTAGAGATGGGTCGAATCCACTATTTCTTGAATCCGAATCCGAATCCTAGCAAATCGTTATAAATTTTAATTATTTACAAATAAACCCACATTACACAATATAGGCCTAAACTGTGAATTAAGGTTTATTTCAATCATGCTTTCAATTTTAATCAACCCCAACCACCCCGCCACCCCCACCCCCTCACAAAATACAGCTTAAAATCCAGTCAAATTAAACAATCTACTCTCATATTATTGTTTAAAAATCAAATCAATCAAAATGTGAGTGTCTTTTAGTTATTTTTAAAAGTGTTGTTAGAATGAGTTAAGTTTCTAATAAAACATGTAAAATAAACAGATTAGACCTAGTTATCCTTTGGTCAACTTTAATCATAATTAAAGGATATTATACTGTATTAAAATAGCAAAAATAAAAATGCAAACGGATATTTTTAATAAAGACTAAAACAACATGCTTAACAATTAAACATACATTGGAAATATTGAACTCAATAATGCTTAAGTATGCTTTATTATTATTTTCTTATATATCCATTATCTATCTTCGTGTAGAAAACAAGAAATATATTCAACTCTTGCGATATATCGATTTCTAAGAATACATTCTATTTAAAACATGAACATATTTTCGACTCTAATATGTTCATTCCCATTTTATAAGGCAGGACTATGTTTGAATATTTCTTCAATTACTTCAATAACATATTTAAAAAATAATAAACTCTTATTTAAAATCAATATAAAAACAAATAATGGATTAGCAAGTCGTTATTTGAACCTTAAAACTCGAGAGCGCTTACTAAGTGATCAGATTACCTGAATCTATTTCAAACAAACAATTGATATACGATATGTAGGCCGGTAGAGATAAACAAATAGTTTTATCGCTGTCTGACAGTTGACAGTATTTATTTTTCATGAAACCCAACAAAATGTCCAACTTAAGGATTGTATACAATCAATTGGGGCTCTTTACATAGTTGTAGATAATTTAAACCAGTTGGGTAGTAAGAATTAACAGTATCTTTATTTTAATCATCACTCAGGCGAGTAAACATATACGTCATGGCGGCCAACTTTGTATCGTGTGTAATGGCGGCTGACTTTGTATCATCCGTAATGAGTTATTATTTCTGTTAAAAAAAAAGCCATGATTGGTTTAATTTATTTCGAGTTTATTTGTAATTATAGTTTTGATTCAGTTTTTAAAGAGTTTTAATGTGTTTATTAAAATGTTTACAAGATTGTGAGGTGAAAGTTTATAAGTGAGCATGTGCCGAAATGGTCGAGTCCAAGTTTCCCATACAGGTGGGAGGGTAGGGTACAAGGCACGTAAGATTTTCCACACCTAATAATTTTTTTATTTTTTTAAAGAAGATTTTATTAATGTTTATCTCTTTTCTCCGACAAAATAAATATTACGGATTAAGTTGTGCTTTTCAAGAAGGCCTAACTAAGTAATTTTTGAATTTAACATATGTTGCTTTGTTTATGAGGTGAAAGATTCGATCATCGAATCCAGTAAAACACCGAGTCCTCGAATCTCGAATATTTGCAAGATTCAGTGGATTCGAGGATTCGAAGATTCGAGTGGCCCATCTCTAATATATATATATTTTTTTCCTCTCTACTAACCTACCCTCCTGACTTGCTCTGTTCTAACCTACCCCCCTGACTTTCTCTGTACTAACCTACTCCTCCTGACTTGCTCTGTTCTAACCTACCCTCCTGACTTGCTCTGTTCTAATCTACCCTCCTGACTTGCTCTGTACTAACCTACCCCCCTGACTTGCTCTGTACTAACCTACCCTCCTGACTTACTCTGTACTAACCTACCCTCCTGACTTGCTCTGTACTAACCTACCCTCCTGACTTGCTCTGTACTAACCTACCCCCCTGCTTGAAATGTAAGGAAGTGTTGAAAGGGCCCACTTGTACCCTTCTTCACACATGCAGCAGAAACTTGGACAGTGACTGTAAGAGAAACTAGAATAGTCAAGGCCATGGTAATGGAGTTTGTGAGGAGAAACAATATTTGGATGAAGTTTTCTGGGAAATAGTAGGGGTACAGGGAGTACATGAGATAGTAGAGGAACAAGACAGATGTGATGAGGACAGATAAAGAGAGGATGCCAAAGAAAATGTTAGAATTGAAACACGTGGGAAAAGACTGCGGGGGAGGCCATGAAGGAGATGAAGGGGACGAGCAGATAACATAATGGAGGCATTTTACTAAACTGATCCGGCCACAAGCTGATGATAATGTGTAACACTTGATGTTTTCAGTAACTGCAAGGAGCAGGAGCCTGCTGAGTCTGCCAAGGATGATACGATGGCACAATGGTTGTGGAAGGTCAGTGAAAAATGGACACATCTCGGCGAACAAGATGAAACAACAACCAGAACAAACACAAACTTGGGATGATGTACACATCTCACAAGCTAGATGAACATTATATTATGTACCAGGTGTCAAATAGCTCACCTCTCATGTGTAGATAGCGCCACCACTAAGAACGAACGAACAAAACATATGGCAAGTTGAGCAAACTGGCATAATATTTGATAGTGTTCAAATTATACTGTACATTACTTTTTCATAATAGATCATGCTATGCAAGCGCAGAGTAATGGGAGAAGGGCCCCCAAAATTATCAAACTAAACAATTTTGTAGTTTACTATAGATTAAGTAAATATAGTTATGGATCATCCTTTGTAAGCCAATGAAATTCAACTGCAGATGGTTGTTTCTAACTGTTGTTCTTGAATATGTGCACAAGCTATTTCTAGTAGTTGCCGTCGACTGATATAAAACATCAGTGAATGTTCCAAAGAAATATTTAACACTTAAACAACCAGCATCTAATAACAAATGTAAATATGATTTTTCATAAAAGTATTTACAAACAATAAAGGCATAAGCAATGTCATTCAAATAGTCAATATAATCATCATTATCAACTGGTAGATAATACTACCTGGACCAAGGTATTTATGTCCACATAAATGTATACTAGCTAATTTTAAACAAAGCCGGTGTATATATACGAGTGACCTTGAATATACATATTTACTGACAACTTGTTATAACCTTCCCTTACAGGGTAGAGGGGGCGAGGACACCCATGATACCCCAACTCAGCGCACACACGCTTGTGTTTGCTGCCCCCCCTCCCCCTCCCCCCCTTCCCCTGTAACCGAAGGCTATAACACGTTGCCAGTACATATATATAATCAAGGTCATTAAGATATGATTTTTACACTCATTCTATAGTTTCATTTTTTTTCTTTTTAGATCTTAATTCAACAGTATAAAAAATACGGACGATATATAATGAAACATACCCAAGTGTTATAGTTAATCTCTCCAGGTGGTATTGGTTCTTGCCAATTGGTTGTTCTTTTCTCAGTATTTGAGGTGACAACATTCAAAAGGAAGTCGGTCATAAATAATAAGTCGGAAATAGTTCAAAAGTTTGTCTGGATATGAGTACGGTTCACATTATAGGTAGGTAAACCGTAACATCTGTGTAGATGTCTTTGGAACCATTTCTTCACAACGTATTCCACAGCAGTATCTTCTTTTGAGGATGACAGCTAGTCAGCTAACCATAAACTGACATTGCTTTGCTATAAACACCTTTGTAAACCACTCTCTATTGAGCAACTTGAACTACATAAACAGTTGTTTCTTGTCCAAACATAGGCTCAGGGGCCAACTGTTATTTAGCCAAGCTCATATTAATAACTAGAAGTCAAGATGATGTTAACCTACAACAGGACTCCTGTCTCCAACAACCCCAAACAGACTGTCATGGAAGTTGGACAATTAACTATTTTATTTATTCAATGACATTTTAAAATGATGTGATAATTCAAAATTTGCGAACACGGGTAGTTTAATCGGTCAAGTGAGTTAGGCTCAACTATGTTCCTATTGAAACGTAAACACAAATATTAAATAGCAAACGTGAAGGAAAAAAAATTGCAGAATATGTTTATCATAGTTAAAGGATTATTAGTGTAATGGTTCTAGTTATGTCTATTAGCTTGTGAATTTTGAAGTTAACAAATGGAGGACCAAATAGGTCAGGGCGTGATAGCGCAAAAAAACAAATAGAACATTCCTTAATCATGACAAAGTTTTCGCTATACAAAACTAAAACAAATATAGATATAGATGTTGGTCACCTGATGGTCTAGGGGTAAGGTGTCAGACCTCTGTGCTGCGGGTCCGGGGTTCAATCCTCGGTCTCGACACAGATTTATCTGATTGTCAAACCATTCCTTTACCTCTGACAAGACGTGTATTAACCACAACCTGTGAATGTGGGGAATGCCAGGCCTCCACCAGATCTGACAAGACGTGTATTAACCACAACCTGTGAATGTGGGGAATGCCAGGCCTCCACCAGGGTTGCCACGCACCTGGAAAACAGAGAAAACCGAGAAAATATAGGGAATTTTTTTGTTTATGGAAAGAACCGGCAAAACACAGGGAATTTCACCCAAAAGCTAGAATTTACTGGAATTTGTTAGTGAATTTGGGCAATACGGTGCTTGCAATCTTAAAATAGTAGGAACAATATAGAGTAAAATTTGTAACTGGAGAACTGAGCAGTCTGATCAGAACACGTCTCATAATGATTATGCTTACCAGCACCTCATCAGCTTGAGACAAGTCCTGAGAGTAGCTGATACGACTCGTTCATCCACTAACCCCCGCCAATACCAGAAACGTCTCATTTCCTCCACTCACCCCCNCTGGAATTTGTTAGTGAATTTGGGCAATACGGTGCTTGCAATCTTAAAATAGAATGAACAATATAGAGTAAAATTTGTAACTGGAGAACTGAGCAGTCTGATTGGAACACCTCTCATATGATTATGCTTACCAGCACCTCATCGGCTTGAGACAAGTCCTGAGAGTAGCTGATACGACTCATTCCTCCTCTCACCCCCGCCAATACCAGAAACGTCTCGTTTCCTCCACTCACCCCCGCCAATACCAGAAACGTCTCGTTTCCTCCACCCCATCCCCCAACTTCATCAAGCCCATGCTGCTGCCACGTGTTTCTGCTGCCAGTCGAATGAATTCTTTCTTTGTATTTTGGTGTGTTAAACTTATTTGTCTTGTTTGAAATAGATTACTCCTGTTGACAGAGGTAAGTATCCCAGATATTACTGTTTTTGTAGCGGGACGTTTTAAGACTGTACCCTTCCCTCTCTTGCCATTTTGGCTATTTTAAATGCTTTAGAAATTTCCAAGGTGTCAATATTGTCTTTACAAATGTATGGGTTTTAGCACTTTTATTGCAGTCAACTCCCGATTTAGCGAAGGTGGATTTAGCTGGTTGCTGCCATAGCCAGGATAAAAAAAAAAGAAATATACTGTGAAGTGAAAAGTTTATAAAAATATTGCCTCCAGCCTGCTAGACTGTCTGTCGAGTGGTTGTGTTTGTGTCCGCGCATAGCTACTTTACCTCTCTCACCCCCTGTACCCCCCTTCTCGCCAAGGTCACGGTTCTTTTTTCTTCGTTCAGTGCAGTGTTAGGGATATGCAATACTGGTAAAATATCATTATTTGAGTATGAAAAAAATAAACGAGAAGTATATCAATATTTCCCAGTATCAATACTTTCATTTAGCGACAAAAAAATAAAGGCAATAATAAGAAAAGAATAAATTTAATCAATGGTCGGAAAACTAAAGGAAGTAAAAGGAAAAAGTATTTAGATTAAAATCTATCGACACTGAGTAAAAAGTACTGGTATTAGTAAAATATCAAAAGGTTGGTATCAATACTATAATATCTGGTATTAAAAGAAAAGTATTGATACAGGTATCGTATCATTCCTAGTGTTAATTTAAGGCCAGGTTTCCTGTGCCATTTTCATTTAATCATTCTCACTGATTCATTGAAAATGAATACAAAATGAATGTCAGAATACTCATTTCACTAGACAATCATTATTTAAAGCTTTCAACAAAAGGTAAAAGGAGTTCTACTTTTGTTCATTTTTAATGATCATTATTGAAAAATGAAAACAAAATGAACAGTGAGAACACGTACAAGAATTAATAAACACACTTTTCTTTGATCAATTAACCACCACACTGAGACCACTTGCAACCTTTTATTGGATTTAATCCTCAATTGTTTTCAAGTTTCAACTCCCGTTGACAAACCAGACAGCCTTTAACGAAATTTGAGGTGCTTATTTACACACATTGTGTTGTAATAGTTCTCAAAAAAGTGTTTAAGTAGCACGAGGAACAAAATCTAGTTGGTCAGTCACATCATGATCATCATGATCAATTATCAATGATCAATGTGAACGAATTCCTTTCATTTTCATGAAAATGAATCAGTGAGAACTGGGCTTTAGCATCTCGTAAAAGTGTAAGATATTAAAACCATTTCGAACTTAAAACTTTATATCTAGATATGACCATACCTCAAGACGTTTTATTTTTTTATTTTGACCCTAGCCCTCAAATTAAAGGTAGTTTACTGATATATGATTTTTGAATTTGATATGTTTTGAAAATGTCTCAAATGATTTTGATTACAATAAATATAAATTGACTAATTGACCCCCCAAATAACACCATGTATCTGTTTTTTCGGTAAAATATCATAGAGGGCTAGTTTACTGATAGGTGATGAGAGATTTTTTTCAAAAACTTTAAATATTTTAAAACAAGCTCTAACAATTTTGTCTGAAATTGGTATCTTTGGCTTTAGGCATAATAATTTTGTTTGTGGTAAAAAGTTGTGTAAGTGTTTTTTAGTGATGATTGATTTTTAAATAATAATTATTATGATAAATTTATCTGTGATTGTGTCTTATTGTTTGTTAATCAAGTACTTACTGTATTTGGTAGTTTTCGATGGGTTTGTAGAGTTACCGTGGAAATTGATATAACGGGGTTTAGTAGCCCTCCATTACCCTGCTAATTTGAGAGTTGAATGTTGACTATTTTTTTTATATTCATTAAAACATGCTATACAATAAATAAGATTGGTTAAAATGTTTTTTAAATTAAGTAATACATTCTTCTAAAAAAAATATACACCACATTTAAACTCAAAATTGTATTTTTGGTATTTCCACTTTATTTCTTCTTTCATTATATTTAGGGCATACAGCTAATATAACCAATTTTTCCTTCTAGAAAATATATGTCATTAATTTCTCATCCTTTTTCCAAATAATTCTGAAACATGTTTACCTTGCACAATAAAACATGCTTATAATGACAAATTACCACTTTTAATTTCTAAAATTCTCTTTAAAACAAAATTTAATGCCTCTATATTTATAAAATCTTTTAGATGTCAGAAAAAATTAAAATTTCTTCTGGAAAACCTGGAAAATACGGTGAATTTTGTGATAATAAAATAGTGGCAACCCTGTATTCCATACATCTTGTTGTAGCTTACTTGCACAGTCTTTGTAATAATAAAATAGTGGCAACCCTGTATTCCATACATCTTGTTGTAGTCTTACTTGCACAGTCTTTGTGATAATAAAATAGTGGCAACCCTGTATTCCATACATCTTGTTGTAGCTTACTTGCACAGTCTTTGTATCTCATGTGTTCTATTAACGTAGCCACAGACACCTTTGTGAGGAGCACCAGCTGTTTCTTGGATATGCTCGTCAACTGTCGAGTACAAACATAGTTCTCTCCACAAAGATAATTGAGTTCAGATGTTCACGCAGGGAAGATACATTGCAACCAGTTGTTTCAAAAGCCAATGTGGTTATCATGACTTTGAATTAGTTTTTAACACATTTGATGCTAGTATTAGTGTTGTGGTTCTTGTGATGCATGACATCAGCAGCAAATACACTCTTTCTATCTTGCATTGTAAAGGTTTGTTGGAACACATCAACGTGCTAAAAACGTGTGGCATTCATTTGCTTCACATACACTGAAAAAGTTTATCTTATCTATGGCTTACACTTTTCACACAAACAAAACACAATTTGTTTGGAAGATTTTGTCTCATCAATCTGACCCCTGAAACTTTTTTTAGGGGGAGCCTCAGAGCAGGTCCTTTGAGGCTGGTTGGTTTACAGTTCAGCATCAGCTTTCTCACAGTGCCTTTAGCTCAATCACTGCTTAGGATATATATTTGGTAACAGCACCTGTGGTAGCAAAAATGTTCAAGACATTCAATAAAATACTGTCCTGCAGAGTAACTGAAGCTTCCTGAATTCTCTTCCGGCTATTTTTGTTGCTGAATGTGCTGAGCTTACTCTTCTTTTTCTTGCAGATAACACACAGTGCGTCTACTGATTTGTTATCTGAACTTTCTTTATGACAACCTGAAGCTCTTGAGATCAGTAGCATTAAATAATCTTTTCACAAACTATTTTAAAGATTTTAAATAAACAAATAAAATCACTCTACAAATGGCCGAGAAACAAGTGATCAAAAAACTTACTTTCAGGGTTTCCCTAAAAAAATTGTTTTTTCCGACAGATTTAAGCACAATTTAAGTCAAATAGATTTTGTCTATCCTTAGTTAAATAAAATATATTATTTAAAATATTAATCAGTTTCTTTAACTAAATATAGGACCGTAATAAATAAGTAATTAAAAGAAAACACATGAAAATTGTTTTAGTTTTTCTAGTTTTACAGAAAAACCGTTGCATTTTCTGACCAAATGATCATAGCAAAATTATAAATGTAGGAAATTATCTCTGGAAAAGTTGTGTAATTTTAAAATATACTTTGAGTGGACATTTTTGTACAGTGACACATTGAGCTGTACCACAACACCTCTTCCAGTCTCCTGATACCCTGTTCTCCCATATCTCTGTCAGCACCCTGTTAGCTTGTCATGTTTTATACAGTGACACATGAGCTGTACCACAACAACTCTTCCAGTCTCCTGATACCCTGTTCTCCCATATCTCTGTCAGCACCCTGTTAGCTTGTCATGTTTTGTACAGTGACACATGAGCTGTACCACAACAACTCTTCCAGTCTCCTGATACCCTGTTCTCCCATATCTCTGTCAGCACCCTGTTAGCTTGTCATGTTTTGTACAGTGACACATGAGCTATACCACAACAACTCTTCCAGTCTCCTGATACCCTGTTCTCCCATATCTCTGTCAGCATCCTGTGTATCAGTGTATTACTTACTGGTTCTCCAGCAATGTTTTTATAACTCCCACAGTAATTATTGGGATGTCCAAATGGTTATATATGATTAGTAGTGACAGAAAGGATAGAACCTAGGATCTATCTGGATTGGTTGATATGTTAATATCCTCATATTTTGATCATAATAGGCTTGTTTGTATTAAGGTCAAAGTAAGTAAGCAAGTAAGCTATAAAGCTGGTCCATAGTTTATTAACTACACTTGAAGTCTCCTTGAAGACATTTTATGTACGAATGGATGAATGAATTGCAGATAAACTTGCTTTTAAATATAAGTTTATTACAAAAGAAATAGAAGGATTCAATATGTTATGAAACCAAAATTGTTTTAAGTTATCAATCAAATTATATGGTCTTGTAAGGAAATTCTTCATGTGCACCCTTTGTCAATGGCATATATCAAGGCAATAGTCAAGTTCTTCCTACACCCGTCATAACATATCACTATTAACACTGCTGTGATGCATCGCCATCTTATCTCCTCTAGATCAACAGGAAGTGAAAAATGACAAAGGTTGAAACAACGGAGTTGTCCCTGTCTTCATGCAGTTGAGGCATCAAAACAATTGATTAGCATGTCGAGCTAAGAAGCACCTCTTAGTGTTTTCTAGAAAGAAGAAGGGGCTGTTCACCTTGTTAAAGGACATAGCACAAAACACATTGACCTTTGGACATTCCTTATTGTTGCTTTAGGATGCTCAGTTCCCCATATTCAAACATTCTGTTTGTTTACTTTTCCACTGTGTGGAATATTGACTCACCACTGAAAACTAGCCACTAAATACCTTCTTTTTCAAAATATCTCTGCATTTCAATGCAGAAATCACTAAGTTTTATTTTGTCTTGGCCACTTAAAAATTGGAATAGCTGCAGTTTGAAAGGAGTCATTTTCAGTCGCTTCCGCAAAATTTTCCCAACATTCGGTTGTGGAATTTGTAGTGTCAAACTCGCCCTTGTTGTTGATTTCTGCGGGTTACGTTAGTAAGCGGGCGGCGCGAACATGATCCACCTGTTCTTCTGACACGCATGGTCCACCTGGACTTTTATTCTAACATACACATCCCGTTTTCTTAAATGTATTGTGCCAATCATAACTAGACTGTCTAGTTGGTGGTAGTTTACCAAAACATGCTCTAAAATGCCCTTGCACATCAGTAACAGAATTTGTTTTGGTTAATTCAAGCACACATCACGCCTTTTCAACAGCTTACCTAACAATCAACTACAGTGATGCCAACCATCAAATTAAGACATACAACTTCTACTGTTTCTCAACAACATGAATCAAAGTTGGTAAATTTTGAATCTGTCTATTTCTTTTATAATAACCCTGTATAGTTAATGCCGAAGAGTCTGAGGTGATATGTGGTAATGTGAGGATAATGTTAGTTCTGGTAGTTACTGTAGGCCGGCCATGTGTGTGAAATCTCTTTGTTATAAATTGGGGGCAACACTACTCTGATTTTTTTTTGCATGTCTTTCTATCCTTTTGGGTTATACGCTTATGTACTAATTATGCCAACGGTTATAGGAAATAAGAAGGTTATGTTTAGAGGAAATGTACCCACATTTGTATAAAGGAAGAGTGGAAAATCATTTTTTTTAACCACCCTAAGTACACCCTACTCAGATCTAAACCTTGATCTTCTCGTCATAAACAGTCTAGTCTACTGCGAGAGTAGCACTTTCAACCATGCAGTCACTGAGTCAGGTTACAACACTGATGTTGTCACTTCGTTATGATCAGGAGACAACACTAGACTGATGTTGTCACTTTGTTATGATCAGGAGACAACACTAGACTGATGTTGTCACTTCGTTATGATCAGGAGGCAACACTAGACTGATGTTATCACTTCGTTATAATCAGGAGGCAACACTAGACTGATGTTATCACTTTGTTATGATCAGGAGACAACACTAGACTGATGTTGTCACTTTCCCTCTCTTGCCATTTTGGCTATTTTAAATGCTTTAGAAATTTCCAAGGTGTCAATATTGTCTTTACAAATGTATGGGTTTTAGCATTTTTATTGCAGTCAACTCCTGATTTAGCGAAGGTGGATTTAGCTGGTTGCTGCCATGGCCAGGATAAAAAAAAATGGAGTATACTGTGAAGTGAAAAGTTTATAAAAATATTGCTTCCAGCCTGCTAGACTGTCTTTCGATTATCGTGCATACACATAACCATGACTCAACATTGGCTGAATAAGTGGTGTAGAGGGATGAATGATAACTTTCAAATCACAGGTTGACTTTGAGAATTGAGATTAGTACAATCTAGTAAATGAAAGTTGCATAATTTTTTTTTAGTAAATACTGAAATTCCCAGAAATTTCATAAAATTATTTGACTTTATCCTGACGAAACAAATTCTCTGGATTTTCCCCATTTTTCCAGGTTGCGAGAAACTATTTAATGAGGAGATACTAAGAATTTCAAAAACTAATAAAAAACAACTTCTCGGTGTGGTAGTAAATAGTTGTATTGGCAAGCAGATACACAGACTGTCCCAGAAAATATAGAAAATTTGAAAACTAATTTCAAGAAATAAGGGAGTCAAAATTTTCCAAGCTATTAGAAAAAAAAACTGACTTAGTATGGTATAAAATTGAATTTTGGCAGTTAATTGGATGGATGGAGGCAGCAACAGTGGCTGGACCAACAGGGCCATATCCCAACGCCCAAACTGATTGTCCAGCACATGGTCAGACAGCTAGCAGCGGCCAGCTTCAATCGCTGGGGGGGCAAAGGGGACAGCTAGCAGCGGCCAGCTTCAAGCGCTGAGGGGGCAAAGGGGACAGCTAACAGTAGCCAGCTTCGAGCGCTGGGGGGGCAAAG
>CABFVX010001513.1:46837-57009 GCA_902151425.1 Timema shepardi | reverse complement strand
ATGTTCTGCTCTTGTGAATTAGATTTTTTTTAATGTTTTATGAATTTGTTATCTTTTCTGCATGGAAAATACAATTTTAAAATTGTAATTTAGAATTCATTCATTAATTTCATATTATGTTCGTAAAATACCTAACTAAAATAACTACTGGACCCGCTTTGGTGACCGCGTGATTTAAGGTACTACTCTTGCAATAAACTGGACTGCCGAGGACGGGGTTCGATGCCAGTTGGATGCTATGAGGTTATTATTGCTAAACTGTTTTCCACTCACCCTCCATGCAAATGTGAGTGTATGTAATCTAAAAGCAATCTTACTCTTTTCCAACACATTAGCTTAGCTGGTAGGTTACATCGGCATAAAACCTACACGGGCTTGGTTCACTTAGGTGTACCAATCAAACACTTTGGCCCTACCTTTGGTAATCTGATCTGTAAACAGTCAATAATTTGGTATTGATAATACAGGGTTATCTAATCATTATGGACTATTGGCGACATTAACAAGAAATACACTTGTCACAATAGATAAATGTCTTCAAACTATTTTGCTATCTACACTAATAATATTAATAAGAGGAAAGATTTGATTTTTTGTTTGTAATGGATAAACTCAAAAACTAATGGACCGATTTTAAAAATTCTTTCACCAATATAGAGCTACATTATCAGCGAGTAACATAGGCTATATTTTATTTTGAGAATAGTGTGGGGGAGATGGGGAAGGGTCTAGTCAAATATAAAGCTGGATAATGAAAGAGGAGTGGGGGCACTAGTGAACATGCCGTGACCACCACTATTTTAAAATTAATAAAACTAACATAGTTCCATATTTCATTTTGACAAAATAAATTAAATCACAAATATAATTTTTACTTACATGATTTTAAGTGTGTTCATTGCAGGAGTTTTGATGAAGGACTTTGAATGTATAAAGCTGTAGATTGCATGCAGTATTATATACTGTGTGTAGCAAAAATTATAAAATAGCTAGTGATATGTAGATATTATGAACACGCGTGGAACAAAAGTTATTGATAAGGGACACACAGATTATAAAATGATCATGCTTCAATGTAAAACTCCATACAATTGGGCGAGAAATCTTTTCTTGCAGTATATTTCTACATGTTTTATTGTAATTTTAAATACTTATTTTTGGAGTAAGTGGTGTTTATAATTTTTGAAGTAGAGGCAATAAAGGTTACCTATGTAATATTTACTCTATACAAATTATCCATTTTTAAAAATGAAATGTTTCTTTTTGCAGAAATTTTTTTTGTATGCTATCATCAAATATATTATTTAGGCTGGTCAAAATATTTTCTTTCAGTAGGACATATAGTTCCTGAGGAATGGCCAGATTCAAATTTTTGCCAAATAAACAGAATTTGTGAATAGATTTTGTTTTTCAACAATTACGCTAATGGTTTTAGTGATCAGGAAGGTTACATTCATAGGAAGTGTACCCGCACTTGTGGGGAGGGAGCGTGGAAAACCAAACTCAGTACACCCGACCGAGATTCAATCCTCGATCTCCCTGTAATCGGCAGTATAGTCTACTGCAAGAGTAGCGCGTCAACATATTAGGCCACCAAAGTGGGTGTTGGATATATTAAAATATGTTTAAACTTTTAAAATTATATTTGATTATCGAATGTAATTAATAAAAAATAGGTCAATATAGTTTGGAATTCTTGATAGTTACAAGTTCAGTAGAGTAACTATAGGGTAGTGGCAAAATGCCACAGGCCCACGCCCAAAATAGGGCCCACCACGCAGGTCCACCCACCCAAAATTAATTAGATGAAAGCATTGTCTTTTAAGCCTATTTTTGTTTCGTAAAGATCTAATTATTCAATCAAAAATTACTCAATAGTCACTTTATTGCACATAATTTATGCTGTACAAAAAAGTATGTACATATTTGTCTGTAAAATCAATAGAAACAGCTGAAAAGTCATTTTCAAGACTTTATTAAAATTTATTTAAGGAACAAATGAATCAAGAAAGGATGCAGAGATTAGCTATGTTGTCTGTTGAGCTACTGCCCGTAGCTTGTCCTTGGAGGAGATGTAGACAATTTCACTGAGATCAATGTTTGTTTAGTCTCTATAAGTCTTAATATTGATAATCGATTATAGATTTGCTTATAATATTTATAAATATTGTTTTATTTAATTCAATTAAGTTTTTTTTACCTTATATTGAAACTTTTCAGCAACAATTTTAACAACTTTTATGGCTGTATACACTTTGGGTGGTTTTTCCTCATTGGATTTACTCTCTTATCTCTTCGCGCAAATGTGGGTGCACTTCCTCTAAATTAAAACTACCTAGTCTATATTATTACGTATTATAAAATAATTTCAATAATAAAGGTCAATTTTTTTTATAATCTACAATTATACATAAGATTTTAGGAGGGTGGAGTCTTTTTTCTTGGCGAGACCCACCATAGCTCCTTTATTGCATAGTTATGCCTTTGTAAATTTTATAAGCTAATGTTGGTAAAGCTGACTTCTGACAGTCAACATTTAGGTATATACCTAAATGTTGACTGTCAGAAGTGACAGATGCTAAACACATGTTTTTGCAGATCATATGTTTCGGCGTAGGAATACATACTTTGGTCTGGCAACTTTTCAAAGCATTTAGCTGTCAGCTGTGAGCTGTCAGTCAGCACCAAAGAAGTCATGGGGTTACTGTAGTTTTACAATATGAAATTTTAGTGCAGCTCTGAGTTTATATTAAAATAATAATAATAATCTACTAATAATTAGTATATGGCTGATATGTTACAAGAATGGAAAGTAAAATATAAAATTACTTATTTATATTTTATACGTATATATGTCCTCCCCCACCTTACTTTCAAGGGCTCTAACAAATTTCAAGGGAGGTCCAGACCTCTCACCCCCAATTTTCTATGTCCATGAAAGAAAGGTTTAAAAATAAAAACTTGTATGTTTATTGATAAGATATTTCTATTACCATTCTTCTTCTTAATATTATTATTATTTAGATTTTGATATTTTCCATCATCCGTAATTACATGACTGATGTATGGATCTTTAAAAGAAAACTAAGTTGGCATTGTGACTCACAGACTGTCCTCACCCCTCTTAGCTTGGGTTGTCAGATGCTGAGGAAATGATCTGCATTCTACGGTGTGTCTGTCGGTAGTTTTATATCCAGTGTTACTCATTGAGGGTGGCGTGTTACCACAAGCGCGTTAGCCAACTACACCACCGAGGCGGGCTGCTCCATATTAAACATTTGACCAAGGCAGGGTATCAGAGAATGATAATATTATCCAATGACACAAATGTTCTGGTTCTATTGTTATAGCATTGGACTACCTTAAAGAATCTTGGATTCGCCTGGATGTTGGATCTACAACTTACCAAGTACCAGTTCATACCATGGCTGAACGAATTGCAATATGCCATGTACTTTCTGCTTTACACTTCCTAACTGGGTCAGACCGCACTAGCAAACAGTCTGGACAAACTTTGGAGTGAAGTAATAATGGAGCAGTCGATACAATCAACAGAAGAATAACTCGTGCAGTTTTGAAAAAGGGATCACTTTATAAAATGGACAAATTATGAATGTTTCTTTAGGGAAAAACATTTCCATTGAGCATCTCCCACCAACTAGTGCATCAATTTTATCACACATTTATATTTAGCATGTTTTAATGATAACATCACGCAACTTGATGCTATAAAGTTTGGTTATGGTGGTCTACAACCCTCACATACACGTTCACTTTTTCCTTCCAGCAACTGGTGCCTAGTTGCTCATGTTTAAAGTGTGCAAGAGATTCAGGTTGGTTTTTCCATCTGGAGTATCTTGTTGCATTTATTGCCATCACAGAAGTGTTGCTATTACTCACTGTCATAATAAGTATTCTAATATTGTTATGTAAATTATTATGTCTGCTGTTTAAACTTAAAGATATGTAGATATAAGGTGGAGTCATGTCATATATTTAAACTAATGATGTAATATGACTTAATCATTTTATACTACTTAGTGTTTTATAAAACAATGTAAATAAGTTTAGTATAACTATTTAAAATATGTCTTACTAAACAATGATTAGTAACCCCTTTTAAGTATTTTAGATATTGGAAACGTGTTCAATAAGCATAATTTTTCGAGCTAATGAAATCAAATATGGAGTAAATTTTCCAAAATGTCCACTTGCACAGACCATCACCCAACTTTTTTCAATCACTAGATCATTAACAACAAGCTCCTATTGAGTATTCTCTGGTAAATGAAAAACCTACAGAAATAGGCTCAGCAAGTATATTAGATGTTCTCATACTGTGTTTTGTTCAGAGGTGATCGCTCTCTTTGCGCAAGTGTCCAAGTTGTCGCAGATTGTAGCGGTTATTGGAGGTAAGCAGATCTCGGTTGCTTTGTAACAATCAATATTCTCATCTCCTTGTACTTTACACACTACATGGAAAGGGATGGCGAGATAAAAACTAATCCAAATATTTTTGGAAGTCTTTGACATCTTTTGATATCCTAGCATCCACGTGTTGTTCTATAGTAGCAAATTACATTTGATATATTTATAATTATTTTATAGCTCCAGAAGAATAGGCATTGTGAGAATCCATTTTGTGAGAACTATATCAGTAATTGATTAGGCCTATAGGGGATACGAAGCTAAAAAAAACCCCTCCATACCATAAACTCTACCTCATGGTGGTGTAGAAACAAGTATAAAAACTAAATTTTACTCATAAATAGTAGTTTTTTGGCATACAAAGGCATGAGTACTTAGTGTTAGTTTTCAAACATTACAATTAAGTATCATGTAACAGAGCAAGCGAGAACGACAAGGTAACACAAGAATTTAGGGCAGTTGCACGAAGGTGCTACACTCCCACGGCTATAGTTTTGAAACTATTCATCGCACAATAAATATACTAAGGAACATTTTTATAGAAAATGTAATTCTGTTTAGTTAAGGCAATAACTATTTTTACTGTAAAACTAGCTTAAAATGAGATATTGAAAGAAAATATAGTTTTAGCGTGTTTTTTCCATTGTTGCGGTGAACACAGACCTCGAACGAGGGGGAAAAATTATTATGCTAATAAGGCCCCCAAAATAAAGCGTTAAAACAACTTCCAGCTTTCTAGGGTTTGTTTCCTGGCCTATAAAGGAATCTTTGAAGCTTTAGACAGAACACTAAGGGTTATCCAGGGCAGTGATATACTCATGGTAGGGTACTGGAGGAATACGTCTTTATCGTGTTTGCAATGCAAAGATGCCGGGCTTGTTCCAAGCTGATGGGGAAACATGCATATCTATAGATTGGATAGTGGAAGGAAATAATTGTAGTAACCAGCCTGTTGAGTTCTTGAATTCATCCCACATTAATTATACTTAAAAATTAATATTCCATAATTTGATTCGAGCCAAACTGTGTATTGTCAATGGAGGGAATGATTACATCCTCCAGATACCATCAGGGTCAGGCAAACCGGGCGGCTGCCAGCTTGAGGGGGCGCCAAATAGAACATAGCCTGGGCACGATAGGAAAATAATGCCCAAACCTTTCAAATTTTAATTTAAAGTGTGAAAATATCTACATTTATTTCATCTTTATAAGAATGTAATATATATCCCCCTATTACAAAATTAACCTTTATTATTACATGCTAAATGTATTAAAATACACAAAAATTGTTATCATGTTATTACTATTATAAGCTAGCTACAAGTTGAACCATGGTACCATCATGGAGACAGCGCCAGATTTATCTAGTTCATTTTACATTGAGTGTAATGCATCTAGCTAACACTTGCTAATACATTTTGAAATTTCACACGGTGGATAGAAAACTAAAAGTTGGATCAAAATTACCTTATGTTCATTATTTAGGGGAAATTATCCTGAAAGAAGTAATTTAACTGTTTGACTCAAAGAATAAGCAAAATATTTTGGTTGAAATATTACTCAATTATTTTCAGGGAGGGCTACAAAACATATTTTACAAAATTCCCTGACTTTTCCAGCCAACATTTTCAATTTTCCATGACTACTTTTTTGCAGTTTTAATGGTGAATGATAACTTTTGTTTTATTTATTATTGATCAGATATTAAAAAAAGTTTGTATCTACTAAACATAAACGATTTTATCAGTTATTTTAAAAATTGAAAAGTTATTTTATTTAGGTATTATTAACTTTTGTTTTAGTGTTTAGTTTCCCTGATATGTTCCTGTTTTCCCTGTCATGTATTTTAGACTGCAACCTTGGCGTAAGCCATTCCAAACAAATGACTAGTTATTCAATTTGTGTGCTGCGTCATAAAGAGAGACATCCTTTGGGATTCGTCCCAGTAGGTAGTTCAATAGGAGCCGCCCAACACACACCCCTTTGACTCAACAGGGGGATATGAAGATGATATTGCGTAAAATGTGTTCACAAGGATGACAATGGCGCGGACATGTTGGAATACAGACCAGGATCCTTGGGCATACTTTGTACCAGGCAGTACCCACTCTATGGATGTGGGTGTTCTGCAACAAAGCTGTGACCTTTCTCAGCACTGTGCAACAAGTCATCAATAGTTTGTGACCCGGACTACGTGTCAATTCCCCTAGCGAGACTAAATGGGAAAGTTGTATTGATGTTATAACTCCTTTTCACTACCGGGCCGGTGAGATTTACAATGATTTGTATCGGCTAATCCTAGAACTGATGCATTTGGTAAGAACACTCTGTTAAGTTCGGTCACAAAGATAGAGAGTTTCAAGTTTTTGTGTGTTGTCTAATTGTTTGGCACGCAATTCTTATTAGGATCACTACAGTCAGCAAAATACTTAAAAGAGAAAACATGAATGTTTCAAAGGCACTTGAACAAACCCTAAAAATAAAAAGTTCAGACAGAGGTTTTCAAGAGACAATGGTTGATGTAAAGAAGATGTCTAGAACCCTTCAAATTGATCCAGAGTCTCAAGACGAACTAACTGTGGGTCCTAAACAGTCACTCAAACACAACTTGTGTTTCTACATATTGGAATGTACCATTAAGTAACTAAACAAATCATCCGTCCAAATTAGCACAGATGACAACATATTTAGTTTTATGTATGAAATCAAAAGTCAGGAAGGGGATGAACAGTTACAAAAGTGTACGAACTTGCAGATAGCACTTACTGAAAGAACACAGTGAGGTTAATGGTATGCAATTACGTCAATAAGTTGTGCTCAATTCTTTATTATATGACCCACTGGATGTATTAAAGTGCATCACCGCCAACAATCAAAATACTCCAAATATAGTTTCCAGAGATAACAATAGCCTGTCTGTCTACTGGGCTAAGGTTCCTGGGTTTGGTTTCTGCCATGGCTGAAATGCGGATGTATACTTTCACAGTGATGAATTAACGGCCAGGGCTTTAAACAGCAAACAGCGATGGATGTGAAATAATTAAGAACTACTCTACTTAAGATCCACCATGTCACAGGAACGTTTAGTAGAACTGACAATTGAATATGATGTCCTTCAAAAGATTCACAGAGAGTCGACCATTAAAGACTTTGCAAAAAAGAAAGAATAAAAAGTGCAGTTTTGATGTAGGCCTATAATAAATGTTTACATTATATTATAAATTAAAATATAGCATGCAATATGTAATAAAAGTTAATTTTTTAATAGGTGAATATATAAAATATCGTATACATTCTAAGAAGTAGAATATTCCTAACCTATGCTAGGTTTAGAGTTTAATTTATGTTAGGGGGGAGGTAGGAGGGATAATTTATCCATACAACAAGGATATATTAGTTTTGGGATTGCTAGGTTTGTGTATAATTTTCAAATTTTTCTACAATATTCCGTAAATACATGGGGACTCAAAAAACGCAATCTTGCCCGGGCGCAAAATTTAGCTTGAGCCGCCCCTAGATACCTCTCATAGCAAATGAGTTCCTTGTCCAGTCTACGGGGGTACAATTTCCAGTCAAAGTTTGCTTAGCAATGACCAACGACAAAGCTAAACGCCAGTCCAATACACAGGATTGATCTAAGACATGGACACTTTTACATATATGGTCTAGGGTCATTATGCCAAATTATCATTTTTTACTAGCACCAACAGTAAAACATCAAATAGTGTACCTTCATAAGAGAAATTGGCTCCTAATACATTTTTAGATTACAGTCCTAACTTTACATTATGTTTTAACATTTTGTCCCACAATTTAAACTAAATAAAAATTGATATTTAAAAAAGAATTATTAGTGTGTTACTTTACCTTTCCTTTTTTATATTATTAGAAAAAAGAACAGATTTAATTTATAGATTCGCTGTGAGGTATACAAGCTAGTTGTTGTATATAACATGAATGCTCCACAGAACAAGCTAACCAACATACCTGTCCCGTAATGACGTCAACGTGTCAACGGGCCTCTAAACTCTCTCTCTCTCTTTTTACCTGTAGTAGCCATATCATGTATTAGTCTGTATTTTCATTTTACAAGTCTCTTGTTTAATGGAATATTTCTAAAGTAAAATTAAGGATAGATGTGCGTGGACAAATAATTTGACAAATTTACATTTATAAAATAGTGGAAATATAAAAATAGGGATTTATTTTCCAAACCAATTATATGTTTACAGAAATTAAATCTGGTTAATATTATTGAAATAGTAACAACACACTAATCAAAGTTGGTGTTATAGTCAAGAATTGGGCAGGGTTAGACTATTATGGCACAAGTAACCTAAATGATTACCACAAGGAGCTGCCAAATAGATTTTAACTGAAGAATCATCACAATTTTCTGATACTTTCTACCTCCCTTTGCAAAATTCTTGCAATAACACATTTTTTGTCATGGTTATATTTTACTACCTACATAGTTAACATCTAGTCTTAAAACTGAAATTATTGTTTAAATATAATAACTTAACAATTTACTAAACAAGTAATACTTCTGTGATGTTGACTAACCAGTGTTTAGAGTTTGACTAAAATAAATCCTTCACCAGATTTAACAACAAATGGACAAGCACCAACAAGCAAATACTTACAATAACACTGCAATACACCATCTATTAGAGAAACCATGATTAATAATAAGTTTGCAGTTATTACTTTTTAGTGATTGCAATAATTGACAATGGCAAACAATATTATCCAAATTCACTATAATTCATTAAATAAAACAATTTAAATGTTCTAAACATTATTTCACAAATATTGATAGCTTGCTTGTATTTCTAAATTCTCTTGAAGGGTAATATGATTGGATTGAAACTTGAGGCAGAGAGTTTTCCAAATAAGATTTGTTCAATAATGTGTGTGTGTGTATATATATATATATATATATATTAACTTCAAAGGTTCTTATTAATAGGTGATCTGGACACAGGGGATATTTTGTAGCAAATCTGAGGTGTGGACTGGTATACAAGTTTTATTAAATATTTGCATACTTATTTAAACTGTGGAAAATTACAATATTTTTTTATGCAAAAAATAATAACTTAAAAAGTTATCCGATTAGAATGAGTTTGAAAACAGTTTTCCCAAAACGCTGTTAGTTTTGGACAGCTATAACGTTAGCCTATCAACAAGCGGTATTGCGGCCTATACTTCATTCACGGTAGGAGTTTACCTCTGAAAGGTCTTTTTTCTTACCAATATCCTACTATATAATAGATTTCTGGTAGGGAAAAAAGTCCTTTCCCAGGTAAACTCCTACCGTGAACGAACTTTAAGTGCAACCGGCTAGTTGCTGGCACAATTAACAGTGTCGAGTACACTGGAGGAGTTGTTGCGTCTGTCTTATGGATGATGATTGACTCTACTTGAAGGACAATGCCAAAAATAAAGAGTGGCCGCTAAGTGGATTAGTGAAGATATTGAAGTTCTGCCTTGGCTTGCAACAAGCCCATATTTTAATAATAGATGAGAACCTTTGAAACTCGTGCGAACACCCTTTTTTTTAATGGTGTGTACTTAACTCTTTGTCAACAATGTACAATTACAGACACATATAAACACATACACTATAGGCTCATTAAAGCACAATAAATAGCCGACATTAAGAATACACAGTTTTGTTTCAGAGCTAAGCCAAAGCGTATAATTTATAGTCATGGTAGAGTACTATATCACTTTTATAG